>JAREIS010000545.1:0-62500 GCA_030060385.1 Muscicapa striata striata | reverse complement strand
GGAGCTGGATACTGCCATGGAAAAAGAAAAACCAAATCCCGGTGGGCACATTTTTACCTTGATCTCCAGGGATTTGGGAATGGGATGGATCCAAGGAAAACTCAAAAGCTGAGGAGATTCCATGGATAAAACTCTAGGATTTGGGATTGATGCTGAGGAAATTATCCCTGGAATGCTCCTGATCTGAGTTCCGACCCTGCCAAATTCCAGGATCTGGATACTCCCATGGAAAAAAAAAAATCCCAGGACATTTTTACCTGGATCTCCAGGGATTTGGGAATGGGATGGATCCATAGCCCTTCCAAAGGTAGAAGAGATTCCATGGATAAAAATCAAGGATTTGGGATTGATGTTGAGGAAATTATCCCTGGAATGCTCCTGACCTGAGTTCTGACCCTGCCAAATTCCAGGGTCGGGAGACTCCCATGGAAAAAGAAAAATCCCCATGGATGATTTTACCTGGATCTCCAGGGTTTTGGGAATGGGATGGATCCAAGGTGTGAGAGTCCGTCCAAAGCCTCTTGTTTGTTTTGCCCAACAACCGACATCTGAACACCCCTGAACTACAGTTTCCAGAACTCTGGCCTAGGTGAGCACGAAACAGGTGTGAGAGTCTGTCTAAAGCCTCTCGTTTTTATTGCCCAACGACCGACATCTGAAGACCTCTGAACTACAGTTTCCAGAACTCTGGCCCAGGTGGGCACGAAACAGGTGTGAGAGTCTGTCTAAAGCCTCTCGTTTGTTTTGCCCAACGACCGACATCTGAACACCCCTGAGCTACAGTTTCCAGAACTCTGGCCCAGGTGGGCACGAAACAGGTGTGAGAGTCCGTCTAAAGCCTCTCGTTTGTTTTGCCCAACGACCCGACCGACATCTGAAGACCCCTGAACTACGGTTTCCAGAACTCTGGCCTAGGTGGGCACGAAACAGGTGTGAGAGTCCGTCTAAAGCCTCTCGTTTGTTTTGCCCAACGACCATCATCTGAAGACCTCTGAACTACCATTTCCAGAACTCTGGCCTAGGTGGGCACGAAACAGGCTACTTGCACCTGACCAGGATGTGTTCTCATGACAACCGATCATGAGATATGGAAACAATGGCACCACGAGCATGGGTCTCGCTGACCCCGATAATTGGTCATGCTCTACTCCACCTAGCTGCTGCTGGACTCCTTCCCATGGTCATACCTGCCTCCACGAGAGAACAATAGTCCATAAGCCTTCCCACCTTTTGGCTAGAGGCCACTCGCTTTGGAAAGAACTATAAAGTCACCCCCAGACCGAAGACCCCTGAGATCTCCCCAGCAGTACTGGACAGCTCCACAAGGGCTCGTCTGACCATTTGGTAGCTATTCCCCCCTTTTAACCCTCTCTCTCTCTTCTTTTCCCTCTCTTTCTCCCCCTCCTCTATCGCATTCATTGGTTTGGCACAAAGTGCATTTCTGCAAGATTAAACTGGTCTTGTCCCCTGTGTGTCCTTTGCGCTCTGAGATCCCTTAAAAAAGAACCTTCACGACCCCCGCTCGGGTGAGGGGACCGTGACAGATGGGCCAGGAAAACCTTGCAAATAGGAATGCTTACCAAAGGATGCTGAGAATACAGAAACCACAAGTGACGTTGAAATCAAAACCGTCTTTGAGATACCAAACCTCAGTTATTAAATAACCAAAAGACAACGGGATGGCCGGCAGAGGATAATCCCCTGGTGATTGAACAATGCCTGGTGCTGCAGAGCAAGTCCAAAGGTCACAGAAGACCCTCCCAAAAGGGTCCAAAGAGCAGTTTTTAGGGTTTAAAGTGTAACACAGTATGGTAATGAAATTATTCCTATAGGCTCTATGTAAATGCTGTAGGATTTGTATCTTGTGTTAGATTGGTTAGTGGGAATGAGAATATTCAACATAGAAGGAGATTCATTGTGTTGTAAATGGGAAATTGCTCTCTTCTTACTCTTCTCCTCTCTTCTCCTCTCTTCTCCTCTCTTCTCCTCTCCTCTCCTCTCTTCCTCTCCTCTCTCCTCTCCTCTCCTCTCCTCTCCTCTCCTCTCTCTCTCCTCTCCTCTCCTCTTTCCCTTCCTTCCCTTCCCTTCCCTTCCTTCCCTTCCCTTCCCTTCCTTCCTTCCTTCCTTCCTTCCCCTTCCCCTTCCCCTTTCCTTCCCTTCCTTCCTTCCCTTCCTTCCTTCCTTCCTTCCTTCCTCCTTCCTTCCTTCCTTCCCTTCCTTCCCTTCCTTCCTCTTCCCTTCCAACTTCCTCTTCCTCTTCCTTCCCTTCCTTCCTTCCCAAACTTCCTTCCTGAAACCTTCCCTGAAACTTCCTGAAACTTCCTGAAACTTCCTGAAACTTCCTGAAACTTCCTGAAACTTCCTACTTCCCTGAAACTCCTCTCCTTCCTGAAACTTCCTGAAACTTCCCTGAAACTTCCCTACTTCTTCCTGAACTTTCCTAACTTCCCTTCCTCTCCCTTCCTTCCCTTCCTTCCTTCTTCCCTTCCTTCCTTTCCCTTCCTTCCTTCTTCTTCCTTCCTTCCCTTCCTTCCTTCCTTCCTTCCTTCCTCTTCCTTCCTTCCTTCCTTCCTTCCTTCCTTCCCTTCCTTCCTTCCTTCCTTCCTTCTCCTTCCTTCCTTCCTTCCTTCCTTCCTTCCTTCCTTCTCCTTCCCTTCCTTCCTTCCTTCTCCTTCCCTTCTTCCTTCCTTCCTTCCTTCCTTCTTCCTTCCTTCCCTTCCTTCCTTCCTCCTTCCTTCCTTCTTCCTTCTTCCTTCCCTTCCTTCCTTCCTTCCTTCTTCCTTCCTTCCCTTCCCTTCCTTCCTTCCTTCCTTCCTCTTCCTTTCCTGAAACTTCCTGAAACTTCCTGAAACTTCCTGAAACTTCCTGAAACTTCCAACTTCCCTGAAACTTCCCTGAAACTCTTCTTCCTAACTTCCTTCTGAAACTTCCTGAACTTCCTGAAACTTCCATTCTAAACTTCCTGAAACTTCCTCTTCCTGAACTTCCTTCCTTCCTTCTCTTCCTTCCTTCCTTCCTCCTTCCCTTCCCTCTTCCTTCTTCTCTTCCTTCCTTCCTTCCTTCCTTCCTTCCTTCCCCCTTCCCCTTCCTTCCTCCTTCTCCTTCCCTTCCTTCCTTCCCTTCCTTCCCTTCCCTTCCTTCCTTCCTTCCTTCCCTTCCTTCCTTCCCTTCCCTTCCCTTCTCCTTCCTTCCTCTTCTCCTTCCCTTCCTTCCTTCCTTCCTTCCTACTTCCTAACTTCCTCACCCCTAAACCTCTCTACTTCTAAACTCTCCTAAACTTCCTACTTCCTAACTTCCTACTTCCTTCCTTCCTAACTCTCTTCTTCCCTTCCCCGAAATCTCTTCTAACTTCCTTCCTTCCCTTCTAAACTTCTCTTAAACTTACATCTGAAACTTCCTTAAACTCCTAAACTCAAACTCTGAAACTTCCTATCTGAATATCTCTTCCTTACTTCCATTAAACTTCTTCCTAAACTTCCAAATAAACTTCCTAAACTTACATAAACTTCTCATCAACTTGAAAACTTCAACTTATAAATTTCTCTTACTTTAACTCTCAGATCACTTACACTTACTTAAACTTTAAATAAACTCTAATAAACTTTAATAAACTTTTGAATAAACTTAGAATAAACTTAGAATAAACTTAGAATAAACTTAGAATAAATTTATAATAAACTTAAAGTAAATTTATAATAAACTTACAATAAACTTACAATAAACTTATAATAAACTTACAATACACTTAGAATAAACTTGGAATAAACTTACAAAAAGCTTAGAATAAACTTACAAAAAACTTAGAATAAACTTACAAAAAACTTAGAATAAATTTATAAGAAACTTAGAATAAACTTAGAATAAACTTAGAATAAAATTAGAATAAACTTACAATAAACTTACAATAAACTTAGAATAAACTTAGAATAAACTTATAAAAAACTTAGAATAAACTTAGAATAAACTTAGAATAAACTTAGAATAAACTTAGAATAAATTTATAATAAACTTATAGTAAATTTATAATAAACTTACAATAAACTTATAATAAACTTACAATAAACTTACAATAAACTTGGAATAAACTTACAAAAAGCTTAGAATAAACTTACAAAAAACTTAGAATAAATTTAGAATCAACTTAGAATAAACTTAGAATAAAATTAGAATAAACTTATAATAAACTTACGATAAACTTACAATAAACTTACAATAAACTTACAAAAAACTTAGAATAAACTTAGAATCAAATTAGAATAAATTTATAATAAACTTAGAATAAACTTAGAATAAACTTAGAATAAACTTATAATAAACTTAGAATAAACTTATAATAAACTTACAATAAACTTACAATAAACTTAGAATAAACTTAGAATAAACTTACAATAAACTTACAATAAACTTACAATAAACTTATAATAAACTTACAAAAAACTTAGAATAAACTTAGAATCAAATTAGAATAAATTTATAATAAATTTAGAATAAACTTAGAATAAATTTATAAAAAACTTAGAATAAACTTAGAATAAACTTAGAATAAAATTAGAATAAAATTAGAATAAAATTAGAATAAACTTACAATAAACTTACAATAAACTTACAATAAACTTACAATAAACTTAAAATAAACTTACAATAAACTTAGAATAAACTTAGAATAAACTTAGAATAAACTTAGAATAAACTGCGCCATTAAACCCAGCTTAAGCAGAGCTCCTGAGTTAGTCCTGGGCGCCATCCCCGACACAAGCCCCCGCTCACCTGGTTGCTGTACTCCCCGCACCGGATCAGCCCCGGGCTCTCCCGAGACTCCTCGTGCTCCCGGAATCCCGCGGGAAGGGATTTTCCCAGGGATGGGCGGCTCAGCGCGGCCGCGAGGAGGAGGGCGAGGAGGAGGCCCGGGTGGAATTCCATGAGGGGTGATTATTCCCAGGAAATGCGGTTTTGTGGGATCAGAGCATGCCGTGAGATCCCGGCGGGAAAAGGAGCTGATCCCGTAAAATTCCCGTAAAATTCCAAGCTGGGATGGGTTGGGATCCCCCGCTCTCTTCACAATTCCCTCCCTCCGGAGAGGCTTGGAAGGGTGAGGTGACCAAATTCTTGGAAAGAAAATTCTGGAATTCCGCCCTCTCGGGATCAGGCGTGGGAAGGAGACAGTTCCTCCAGGTGGGTATCCCGGAATTCCGGCGCTTCCTGGGAATGGGAATCAGAGCAAGGAAAAGCTGGCTGGGAGCTGCTCCTGGAATTCCTGGGTCCCTCCAGGCATTCCCGAGGATTCAGGACATGGATCAGACCCCTCCCATATTCCCCATCCCATTCCAGACATGGATTAGATCCCGCTGAATTTCCCAATCCCATTCCGGCCATTCCCAAGAATTCCATGGATCAGACCCCTCCCAACATTCCCAATAATCCCATTCCAGCCATTCTCAAGAATTCCATGGATCAGACCCCTCCCAACATTCCCAATCCCATTCCAGCCATTCCCAGGGACACAGGGCATGGATTAGAACCCCCACACACACATTCCCAATCCCATTCCAGATATTTCCAAGGATTCAGGACATGGATTAGATGCCCCCTACATTCCCTATCCCATTCCCAATCCCATTCCATCCATTCCCAGGGACATCCATGGATTAGGACCCACCCACATTCCCAATCCTATTCCAGACATTCCAAGGAAAAAAGGACATGGATTAGACCCCTCCCAACATTCCCAATCCCATTCCAGCCATTCCCAGGGACACAGGGCAAGGATTAGAACCCCCCCACACACACACATTCCCAGTCCCATTCCAGATATTTCCAAGAATTCCATGGATCAGACCCTTCCAACATTCCCAATCTCATTTCAGCCATTCCCAAGATTTCCATGGATTAGACCAACCCCTCCAAATTTCCCAATCCCATCCCAGCAATTCCCAAAAATTCCATGGATCAAACCCTCCTCTCAACATTCCCAATCCCATTCCAGCCATTCCCAAGGATTCAGGGCATGGAATAGACCTTCCCCCCCAACAACATTCCCTATCCCATTCCCGACATTCCAAGGACAAAAAGACACGGATTGGAATCTTCCACAACATTCCCATCCCAGCCACTCCCAGGGACATCCACAGATCAGACCCCTCCCAACATTCCCAATCAACATTCCCAAGAATTCCATGGATCGAACCCTCCTCTCAACATTCCAAATCCCATCCCAGACATTCCCAGGGATATCCATGGATTAGAACCCCCCCAACCTCATTCCCAATCCCATCCCAGCCATTCCCAAGAATTCCATGGATCAGACCCCTCCCACCATTCCCAACCCCATTCCAACCATTCCCAGGGCCATCCATGGATTAGAACCCCTCAACACTCCAAATCCCATTCCAGCCATTCCCAAGGATACAAGTCATGGATCAGACCCCTCTCCAACATTCCCAATCCCATCCCAGGTATTTCCAAGGAATCAGGATTAGATGGATTAGATGCCCCCTACATTCCCTATCCCATTCCCTATCCCATTCCCAGTCCCATCCCAGCCAATCCCAAGAATTCCATGGATCAGACCCCTCCCAGCATTCCCAACCCCATTCCAGCCAATCCCAGGGCCATCCCTGGATTTGGGGCTCTCTCCCTATCCCTGGGCAGGATTTTTCCTTGGGATTTGCAACTGCACATGGAATTATCCACGTGAGGATCTCTTGGGATACTCCAGAAGAGCCGGGATGGATCCCGACCTGGGATTGGCTCTCCCACCCGGACTCAGATCCAACGGGAATGAGGAGGGATCCCATCCATGTGGGAAAAACACCCCCCTTGACCCCTTTGATCCCAAAAATCCGGCCTCTCCTTGGAGCCAGCCCTGGCTCTCTTCCCAAAAAAAAAAAAAAAAAAAAAAAAGCAGGATTCAAGGAAGGAAGGAAGGGAAGGAAGAAAGGAAGGAAGGAAAGATTCCAGGGAAGAAGGAAGGATTCCAGGAAGGATTCCAGGAAGGATTCCAGGAAGGAAGTATTCCAGGAAGGATTCCAGGAAGGATTCCAGGAAGGAAGAATACCAGGAAGGAAAAATTCCAGGAAAGAAGAAAGGAAGGAAGTATTCCAGGAGGGAAGGATTCCAGGAAGGAAGAAGGATTCCAGGAACAATTCCAGGAATGATTCCAAGAAGGATTCCAGGAAGGAAGGAAGGATTCCAGGAAGGATTCCAGGAAGGATTCCAGGAAGGAAGGAAGGAAGAATACCAGGAAGGAAAAATTCCAGGAAGGAAGGAAGGAAGGAAGTATTTCAGGAAGGAAAGATTCCAGGAAGAAATTATTCCAGGAAGGATTCCAGGAAGGAAAAATTCCAGGAAGGAAAAATTCCAGGAAAGAAGAAAGGAAGGAAGTATTCCAGAAGGGAAGGATTCCAGGAAGAAAGGAAAGATTCCAGGAAGGAAGGAAAGATTCCAGGAAGAAACGATTCCAGGAAGGATTCCAGGAAGGAAAAATTCCAGGAAGGAAAAATTCCAGGAAAGAAGAAAGGAAGGAAGTATTCCAAGAGGGAAGGATTCCAGGAAGAAAGGAAAGATTCCAGGAAGGAAGGAAAGATTCCAGGAAGGAAGGAAGGATTCTAGGAAGGAAAGATTCCAGAAATGATTCCAGGAAGGAAGAAGGATTCCAGGAATGATTCCAGGAACGATTCCAAGAAGGATTCCAGGAACGAAGGGAGTGATTCCAGGAAGGAAAGATTCCAGGAAGAAACGATTCCAGGAAGGATTCCAGGAAGGAAAAATTCCAGGAAGGAAAAATTCCAGGAAAGAAGAAAGGAAGGAAGTATTCCAGGAGGGAAGGATTCCAGGAAGAAAGGAAAAATTCCAGGAAGGATTTCAGGAATGATTCCAAGAAGGATTCCAGGAAGGAAGGAAAGATTCCAGGAAGGAAGGAAGGAAGGATTCCAGGAAGGAAGGAAGGATTCCAGGAAGGAAGGAAAGATTCCAGGAAGGAAGGAAAGATTCCAGGAAGGATTCCAGGAAGGAAGATTCCAGGAAGGATTCCAGGAAGGAAGGAAAGATTCCAGGAAGGATTGCAGGAAAGAAGAAGGATTCCAAGAAGGATTCCAGGAACGATCCCAGGAAGTATTCCAAGGATTCCAGGGAGGAACAGGAGCGATCCCAGCACAGCTTCCCGGGATTCCCACCCTACCTGGGCCGATCCCGGGCGCGTCCGGCGGCGGCGAGCGGCGGATCCGGCCAAACACGGAATCCTGATTCCCGCTGATCCTCTCACGGCTCTAAAAATAGGGATGAGCCAGCGGCGGCGGGAAGGAGGATCCAGCGGACCCGTACCAGGGAATCAGGGATTCCCGAATCCTGCAAATTTCCGTTTCCTTTGAAACTCCTCAGAATCCTGGAACCAGATTTCCCTGCTTTCGCCAATCGGATCCAAACCCCATCCCATCATGTCTATCCCAATTGGGATTCCCAGTTTACTCAGCAATTCCACTGTGTGGAGAATCCAACTGAGGAATTCTCTGATCCCTGGGTTATCCAGAATCGCTGTTCCAATCCTGGAGTCAATAGATTCCTTTGGTACTCCCTTTCCCTAAATATCCATTGGATTCCCAATCCCGATTCCAGCCAATCCCTGTCCGCTAGGAATTCTCCCCTCGGGAAATCTGCCTGGATTCCTGATCCTGGAAGGGACCTGACCCAAAATCGTTGTCGGAGGATCTGGCCAATTCCTTGTCCCCTCAATCCTATCCCCAGACCTGCCAAATTCTGCATCAGGGAAATCTCTCTCCCGAGGAATCTCCTTCCCTCATGAATCCGTGGGCCCCAAAATGAGCCTTCTGGTCCCGTGGAAATTCTGTCAGCCACAATGGGCAGATCTCCTAAATTCCTACCCCAATTCCTGGATCCGAATCCTAAGCTCCCCAAAATCCGTCCCTCAAATCCTGCCCAAAATCTGCCAAATCTGTCCCCAAATCCTGATCCCCAAATCCTGTCCCAATCCATCCCAAATCCTGTCCCCAAATTCCTGCCCCAAATCCTGCCCCAAACTTCTCTCCCAAAATCCTGATCCCCAAAATCCTGCTCCCAAATCCTGTCCCCAAATCCTGCCCCAAATCCTGTCCCCTCAAACTAATCTGCCCCAAATCCTGTCCCCAAATCCTGCCCCCAAATCCTGTCCCCAAAATCCTGTCCCCAAAATCCTGCCCCCCAAATCCTGTCCCCAAATCCTGTCCCCAAAATCCTGTCCCCAAATTTCTGCCCCCAAATTCCTGCCCCCAAATCCTGTCCCCAAATTCCTGCCCCAAAATCCTGTCCCCAAATCCTGTCCCCAAATCCTGCCCCCAAATTCCTGTCCCCAAATCCTGTCCCCAAAATCCTGCCCCCAAATTCTGCCCCCAAATTCCTGTGCCCAAAATCCTGCCCCCAAATCCTGTCCCCTAAATTCTGACCCCAAATCCCTGTGCCCAAATTCCTGTCCCCAAATCCTACCCCACAATCCTGCTCCCCCAGATCTTAACCCCAAATCCTGTCCCTCAAATCCTGCTCCCCCAAAATCCTGTCCCTAGATTCCATCCCACTCCCCAAATCCTGATCCTCCAAATCCTTTTGCTCAAATCCTTCATCCCCAATTCCTGCACCCCAAATTCCACCACCCCCAAATCCTGTCCCCTAAATCCTGTCCCACAATCGTCCTCCCAAAATCCTGTATCCCAAAATCCTGTCCCCATTCCCGTTCCCCCAAATCCTCTCCCTCAAATCCTGCCCCCAAAATCCTGTCCCCAAATCCCATCCCCACAATCCTGATCCCAAATTCCACCCCAAAATCCTGTCCCCCATGGATTTTCCCCCTGACCCCAAACTCCCCAAACCCATTCCATGGATCGCTCGGCAGCTCCTCCCATCCCAGTCCTTTAGGGGGCACCAGGAGCTCGGGAATTGCATCCCTGGGAGCTCCCCGAGGCAGGAATTCCTTCCCCACATCCCATCCCTCGCTGCCCGGGCTCCCGGCATTCCAGGATTCCCTGTCCGGGCGGGATCGGCGCCGGGAGATCCCTCCCGATCCCAGCGCGGGGCCGGGAAAAGGGCGAGGCTGGAATATCGGGATGGCAGCGCTGGAGCGGGGACTGGCGGGGAGTCACGGGGAGGGATTGCTTTGGACTGAAAAGTGGGATTTGGGGAAGGAATTCCCGGCTGGGAGGGTGGGGAGGGGCTGGGCTGGAATTCCCAGAGAATCCCTGGATGGGGTTGGAGCATCCCGGGATGGCTGGAGGTGTCCCTGCCCATGGGATGGGGCTGGAAATGGAAATATCCTGGAATCTTCTTCCCACAAAAACCATTCCAGATCCCTGGGATCGTCCCACAAGGAATGTCACCCCCATGTGCCACGCCCATCCCTATTCCCCGCATTCCCTGGATCCTCCCGTTCCCAGCTGGGGGAGCCCCCGTGTCCCCAAAATCATGGAATGGTTGAGCCTGGAAAAGCCCTGGGAGCGCTCGGATCCAACCGTTCCCACGCCCGATCCCTGTCCCCCCAAATCCTGCCGGGAAATCTCAACTCCTCTCCTGGGAAGGGCTGGAAATCCTTTCCAGGCAGGAATTGTTCCCAACATCCAACTAAACCTCCCTCGGTGCAACAGCCAGGACCCGAATCCCATCGGAAAATTCCTTGGGAATTCGAGGTTTTCCATGAAAACCCCGGCTCGGAGTCGGGAATGAGCGCGGAGAGAAATTCCCGCGGGAAAACATCATCGGGAAAGGCTCGGGGAGAGAAATTCCCGCGGGATTGTGGCGGCCTGGGATGGTTCGGGTGGGGACGGAGCTGGAATCCAATCCCATCCCACGGGCCGGGCTGATCCCAGCGCGCTCCAGCCCGGCCCGGGGCATTCCCGGGATCGGCAGGATTTGGGATTTGCTCCCGGGTCCGACCCTCGGCGCTGCTGGGAGAGGGATCGGGATCAGATCCGGGGCTCGGGGCGCCTTTTCCCGCCCCGCATCCCCAAATTCCGGATCCACGGCTGCTCCCACGCTCCCACAGCGCTGGAATTCCTCGTCTCCGAGGGCTTTTCCCACCTCAGCAATTCCATGAATCCGTGGGATGGATTTGAGCTGCGCTGACACCAAAAGTCATTCCCGGCTCCGGAGAAGATTTTATTCCATTTTAATCGCTTTAAATCCCGTTTTCCCTCTCTCATCCCGCTTTTCCAGCAGAATCCAGAGCAGCGCGGCTGGGGAATCCCAGAACAAATCCACGGATGGAATCCGAGCAGGAGGAAAAGCAACCAAAGCTCAGCTGCGCTGAAATCTCCCGAAATCCGGTGAAATATTCCCAATTTTGGCCTTTCCCGGAGAAAAGACAAACCCGGGCCCTTCCGTCCATCCCGGATTGCCATTCCCTGCTCCCGCAGAGCCGAGGCCGGAGAGTTTGGAATCATCCCGGACATTCCCCTCTGGCGCTCCGTGCCTCAGTTTCCCTCTCCCCATTCCCGGGGTTTGGGATTCTCCTGCTGCCCGGGAATGGGGAGCGGGAGGATGGAAATGCCCCGGAGCTGGGACACGGATCCGCCTCCTTCCCTGCGGGCGGGAAGCCACGATGGATCCGGGAATTCTTTGGGATCTTTAATGGGAAGGTGGAATCTCAGGGCTCCCCCCGGACCAGGATCTGATCCCAAAGTTCCTTTTTGGGTTCAAGGATGTTCCCGCCTGGAACGGGCGATCCCAAATCCTCCTGTGGGTCTCGGACAACTCCGATTTCAAATTCGCCATTCCAAGGGAGGAACTTTTTGGCTTTTCCATGGATTTTTTCCCCGACTCGGGATCGCTCGGCAGCTCCTCCCATCCCAGTCCTTTAGGGGGCACCAGGAGCTCGGGAATTGCATCCCTGGGAGCTCCCCGAGGCAGGAATTCCTTCCCCACATCCCATCCCTCGCTGCCCGGGCTCCCGGCATTCCAGGATTCCCTGTCTGGGCGGGATCGGCCCCGGGAGATCCCTCCCGATCCCAGCGCGGGGCCGGGAACAGGGCGAGGCTGGAATATCGGGATGGCAGCGCTGGAGCGGGGACTGGCGGGGAGTCACGGGGAGGGATTGCTTTGGACTGAAAAGTGGGATTTGGGGAAGGAATTCCCGGCTGGGAGGGTGGGGAGGGGCTGGGCTGGAATTCCCAGAGAATCCCTGGGAGTGTCCATGGATGGGGTGGGAGCATCCCGGCGCTGTTGGAGTGTCGGGGATGGGATTAACGGCCCCTTCCCACCCAAACCATTCCAGGATTCCAGGATATTTGCAATTCCCAGCTCTGTTCCCAGCTTTTGGCCCTCCAGGATGGAGTTTTTATCTCCGGCATCTTTAGAATTCCAGGGAACAGGAGAGCTCCAAACCCCCCACGGACTCTGTGCTCTCAGAGCTTTTCCAGCCCGAACAATTCCATGATTCCACGGAATCTGAGCTGGAATTCTGATGGACGGCGCAGCCAAATCTCTTCAGATCCCTGGATTTTAACGGAATCCTCAGAGCCGTTGTCAGATTCCTGTGGCACAGCTCAGAATTCCTCCTTTGGGCTGTTTTTTGGGACACAGCAGCACAGATCTCTCCATCCGTGATGGAAATCCCAGGCAGGTGATGGATGCCAGTGACGTCAGCAGGAAAAACCTGGAAAAATCCCAAGGAAAAGCTCGCTTTGATTGCAGGGGTGACGAGGCCGCTCCGGTTTGGTTTTTTTTTTTTTTTTTTTTGTTTGTTTGTTTGTTTGTTTGTTTGATTGATTGATTGTTTTTTTCATTCCAAGTGGAACAATTCCTTTCTTTTTTTTTTTTTTTTTTTTTTTTTTTTTTTTTTTTTCCAGGATCAGAGATAAGCCAGGAAGGAGCTGTCAGCTCTGCAACCCCCACCTGGAATTCCGCAAAATCCTTGGATGCTCCTGGCATGAGCAGGAGGGATGGATCCCAAAATGAAGGAATGGGTTGTGTGGGAGGTGACCTTAAATCCCAAACAATTCCAAGGGCAGGGACAATTCCCACGATCGCAGAATCTCATCCCATCTTTCCTTGGACACTCCCAGGGTGATCCAAGGGCAGCCACAGCTTCTCTGGGAATTCCAGCCCAGCCGGGAATTCCTTCCCAAGCTCCCCTTTCCCAGTGGGAGCCATTCCCTGGCTCCTGCCCCTCCAGCCCTTTCCCAAATCCCAGCTCTCCTTTCCCTCTGCAAAAGGCTCCGAGGATTCCCTGGATCCTTCCCTGATCCAGCTGCACATTCCCGGCTCTCCCAGCCTGGGGTTGGATCCAGCCCCATCCCAGCTCCTCTCTGGGAAGGAATTTCGGGATTCAGGGGCTTCACCGGGAATCTGGGACTCCAGGAAGGGTCTCCCTTCCCTTTTCCATCCCCAAATTCCATAAAAATCCTCCAGGATGGATCCTGAGTGTCCTGGATCCCAGAACCCCGCAATGGTTTGGGATCCCATTCCAATGATCCCAGGATGATCCAAATCCACCCTTGGACACTCCCAGGGATTCTCTGGGAATTCCAGCCCAGCCAGGAATTCCATCCCAGATCCCACCCCAAGCTCCCCTCATTTATTCCCAGCTGTCCCCCTGCTCTCCATTCCAGGGGATTTGCTTTGATCCGTGCCTGGCCTGGGATAAAGGAGGGAGAACCCCCCGGGAAACCATTCCAGGCTGTCCCCAGCTGCTCCCCTGGGCCCGGAATTACGGGAATTGCCGTGTCCTGCTTTCCCCTAATCCCCCTAATCCCTCTAATTGCATTTTGGGCCGCTGGAAATCGCTGATGGCAATTTCCAGACCCTTCCCTGGCATTCCCAGTCCAGGCCAGGCTCATTCCCAGCAGGATCTGGGATCCTCTATCCCAGTTCCTCCCAGTCCCTGCCTGAGGCTGGGATTGGGATTTTCCACGTCCAGCTGTGGAGAACATCTGCCTGCCGCCCTCCCCCGTGCTTCCCAGAGTGGGGGGGGGGGGAATAATTAATTAAAGCTATTCATTAATTTGTCCTCGATGCTGCAGATCCCTGGGGAAGGAGGAGCCTCATCCCTGCCCAGGATGGATCCAGAGAGGGGCACAAATCCCAGGAACATCCCTGGGAGCAAAGGGAATTTTGGGGTCACCTTCCCACCTTTTTACAACTCTTCTATCACTATTTTTGAGCCTCTGAGAACTCTTACAAACAGCTTGGTTTATCACTTTCAAAATAATTTTATTTATTTTTTTATCTCTTATCACTTCCCTTTCATAACCCTTTTACTCCTCTTTTTGCACCTCTTTAACTCCTATTTTTGTTTCTTTTTACAACTCTTTAGCTCGGTTTACACCACTTTTACTCCTCTTTTTGCATCTCTTTAACCTCACTTCACCCTTTTTTACTCCTCTTTGTATGCCCCTTTTACACCTCTTTTACCCTCACTGACACCTCTTTTATAATTTTCTTTTCTTTTCTTTTCTTTTCTTTTCTTTTCTTTTCTTTTCTTTTCTTTTCTTTTCTTTTCTTTTCTTTTCTTTTCTTTTCTTTTCTTTTCTTTTCTTTTCTTTTCTTTTCTTTTCTTTTCTTTTCTTTTCTTTTCTTTTTTTTTTTTCTTTTCTTTTCTTTTCTTTTCTTTTCTTTCCTTTTCTTTCTTTTCTTTTTTTCTTTCCTTTTCTTTTCTTTTCTTTTTTTTTTCCTTTTCTTATCTCTTATTACTTTCCTTTCAGAATCCATTTGCTCCTGTTTTTGCACCTCTTTTACTCCTTTTTTACTCCCCTTTTACCCTCAGTTCACACCTCTTTTACTCCTCTTTTTACACCTCTTTTACCCCTCTTTTTACACCTTTTTACCCTCTTTTAACAATTCTTTTACCCCCAGTTTCCCCCTCTTTTATCATAATTTTATTTCCTTTTTTCTCTCTTATCACCACTCATGCAGAAACCATTTGCTCCTCTATTAACACCTCTTCCACCCCTCTTTTTAAACCTCTTTTAAGATCAGTTTACATCTCTTTTACCTTCAGTTTGCACCTTTTACTCCTATTTTTACACTTTTTAACTCCCTTTTACACCTTTTTCACTCCTCATTTTACTCCACTTTTACACCTCTTTTACCCTCATTTCACACCTCTTTTACTCTTCTTTTAACACCTCTTTTACTCCTATTTTACACCTTTTTACCTCCATTTTACACCTCTTTTGCCCTCAGTTTACACTTCTTTAATCATAATTTTATTTCCTTTTTTCCTCTCTCTTCGCCCTCCTTTCACACCTCTGATCACTCCTCTTGTAAATCAGTTTTTCCCTCCTTTCAAACCACTTTTGCTCCTCTTTTTAAGCCTCTCTCCCCCCTTTTCCTCCTTTTTTATCATTTTCCACTTTTTTATCTTTTATAACCTTCATTTCTTTTTCTTTAAACCTTCCTTTACTCCTTTTTTTAAAGTTTTTACCCCTGTTTTCATCTCTTTTATCAACATTTTATTTCCTTATTTATCTCTTATCAATCCCCTTTTAAACCTCTTATCACCCTCATTTAAACTAATTTTATTCTGATTTTACACCTCTTTTACCACCATTTTATATCTTTTTTTCTCTCTTATCACCCTCCTTTTATCTCTTTTGACATAATTTTTTTTCTTTATCACCCCCCCATTTTCCACCACTTATTCCCTTCTTTTTCCACCTCATTTCCCACTTTTTTCCACCTGTTTTCCCACCTCTTTTTCCACCTGTTTTCCCACCTCTTTTCCATCTCTTTTTCTACCTCTTTTCCCACCTCTTTTCCCACCTCTTTTCCACCTCTTTTTCTATATTTTCCCACCTTTTTTCCTTTATTTTTCCACCTCTTTTCCTCTTGTTTTCCAACTCTTTTCCCCTCTTTTTCCATCCTTTTTCTCTCCTCTTTTTCCATCCTTTTCCCCCCTCTATTTCCACTTCTCCCCTCTTTCCCCACCTCTTTCCCCCTCTTTTCCCCCCAATTTTTCCCTTTTTTCCCACTTTCCCATGGACACTTCCCCTTCAGGCCTCCCCTTTTGGCTCCAGGTGGCACCAACCCATCCCAAATCTTGGAATTTTTGCTCCTGGAGAAGCCTGGAGGAGTCTCTGCTGGAGGGAGGAGGGAAGAACAAGGTCGGGATTTATCTGGGAGTGTGGAGCTGCCCAGCGAAAAGGCAGGAAAATCCTGGAGCAGCTGGAAAAACACGGGATGGTTTTTAGGGAATCTCCACTCCCTGCTCCACAGCTTGCCCGGAGTGGGGAGAGCAACTAAGCAGGAAAAAAAAAAAAAAAAAAAACCAACAACAACAAAAAAATCAACCGAACAAACAACAAATTCCAAAAACAAAACAAAAAACAAAAGAAACTCAAAACAAACGAACAACAACAAAAAGAAAAGAGAAATAAAAAGGGAAAAGGAGGTTTAAAAAAAGAAGTAAAAAGATAAATAAAAAGGGAAAAAGAGATTTAAAAAAACAAGTAAAAAATTAATAAAAAGGGAAAAAGAGATTAAAAAACAAGTAAAAAAGATAAATAAAAAGGAAAAAGGAGATTTTAAAAAACAGAGCTGAGTTTTCTGGTGTTCTGTTTGTGCTTGCAGTCAAAGCAAGAGGGAAAATTCCAGTGAATTTTTCCTACATGCTGCAAAAATTCAGGAAAAGCTCTGAGGCTCTGCCTGGAATTCCCAGAGAAGCTGGGGCTGCTCAGTCCCTGGGAGTGTCCAAGGAAGGGTTGGATGGGATTGGAGCACCCTGGGATCAGGGAGGTGTCGGGAATGGGATGGGATGGATTGAAGGTCCATGAATCCCATCCAAACCATTCCAGGATCCTCTGGAGCTGCTGGGATGGCTCCAGGCTGGGGTTCTGTGTCCCAGCAGAGAAATCCCGTGGGATGCAGCTCCGAGGGATCAAAGCATGAAAACAAGGATCCAGGGAATTCTTGGAGTCGCTTCCTGACCTTCAGGAGGCTCCAGGAGAGCTGGGATTTGGGAAAGGGCTGGAAGGGCAGGAGCCAGGGAATGGCTCCCACTGAGAATGGGCAGGGAGAGATGGGATCTTGGGAAGGAATTCCTGACTGTGGGTGACATGGATTGGGAATGTTGGGCTTGGATCACATGGATTGGGAATGTTGAGGTTGATGACGCGGGAATGTTGAGATTGATGACGCGGGAATGTTGGAGACGTGGATTGGGAATGTTCAGGTTGGGTGATATGGATTGGGAATGTTCAGGTTATTTGGCATGGATTGGGAATGTTCAGGATGGCGACTTGGGTTGGGAATGTTCGGATTGGGTGATACGGATTGGGAATGTTCGGATTGGGTGATACGGATTGGGAATGTTGAGGTTGGGTGACATGGATTGGGAAGGTTGAGGTTATTTGGCATGGATTGGGAATGTTCGGATTGGGTGATATGGATTGGGAATGTTGATATTGGTGACATGGATTGGGAATGTTCAGGTCGGGTGTCATTGGTTGGGAATGTTGAGGTTCGGCGACATGAGTTGGGAATGTTGGGGTTGGGGACGTGGATTGGGAATGTTGGGATTATTGACGTGCATTGGGAATGTCGCAGTTATTTGACATGCATTGGGAATGTTCAGGTCAGTGACATGGATTGGGAATGTCGAGGTTATTGAAATGGATTTGGAATGTTCAGACTGGTGACATGGATTGGGAATGTTGAGGTTATTGACATGGATTGGGAATGTTCAGGTCAGTGACATGGATTGGGAATGTTTGGGTTATTTGACATGGATTGGGAATGTTGAGGTCAGTGACATGGATTGGGAATGTTCAGATTGGTGACATGGATTGGGAATGTTTGGGTTATTTGACATGGATTGGGAATGTTGAGGTTATTGACATGGATTGGGAATGTTCAGGTCAGTGACATGGATTGGGAATGTTCGGGTTATTTGTCATGGATTGGGAATGTTGAGGTTATTGACATGGATCAGGAATGTTGGTGTTGGTGACATGGTGTCTGTTTAGGGCAAATTTGGGAGGAAACTTTTGAACGGGGACTTTTAACTGGTTTGGGGGAAAAATATGTTTTTAGAGAGAAGTGGGGAAAAAGAACTTTATTTAACTAACAGAGCATTTTTCATTGAAAAAATCGAATAATAGTAAACAGTAAAACTTTTTGTCGCTCTGAAGGAGTTGACAAACTTGGAGGAGTTCATTTTGCGTTCTGCAGCTCGGTTTACTTAGACTGTTCTCAGTCTCTCTGCCTGGGAAATGTTGTGGCCCAGGCCAGGCCTGGTGGGTTACAGGTGTGAGCTTTTGGTGTTTTTCTGGGTTTTAAGTCTAGAGCAGGTTTGAGCAATTTTAGGGGGAAAAAAAAAAAAAAAAAGTCCAGGGGATTTCTTTGTCTCAGCTAGCCAGAAAAACTAACTAAAAGTAAAAATAAGGGGTTTTTTTGCTGTCTGCTGCAGAGAACACAGTCTGTGTGAAAAATGCAGGGGAGCAAGTGCAGGTTTTGATAATAACTCTGCACCTTTTTCTTTCTGCTTCATTTCTGGAAACAGCCTCGAAACTGCAGAATCCAATATTCCACACTAACAGGCTTTGGGGTTTGGGGATACAAGCACCACAAAGTCACTCCAAGACACATGGATTGGGAACGCTGAGGTTATTTGATGGATCTGGAATGTTCAGATTGGTGACATGGATTGGGAATGTTGAGGTTATTGATATGGATTGGGAATGTCGAGGTTATTGACATGGATTGGGAATGTTGAGGTTATTTGGCATGGATTGGGAATGTTGAGGTTGACATGGATCGGGAATGTTGAGGTTATAAATATGGATTTGGAATGTCGAGGTTATTGATATGGATTTAGAATGTTGAGGTTATTGATATGGATTGGGAATGTTCAGATTGGTGACATGGATTGGGAATGTCGAGGTTATTGATATGGATTGGGAATGTTGAGGTTATTTGATATGGATTTAGAATGTTGAGGTTATTGATATGGATTGACATGGATTGGGACATGCTTGGGAATGGTTATTGATATGGATTGGGAATGTCGAGGTTATTGACATGGATTGGGAATGTTGAGGTTATTTGGCATGGATCAGGAATGTCGAGATTATTGACATGGATTGGAAATGCTGAGGTTATTGATATGGATTGGGAATGTTGAGGTTATTTGGCATGGATCGGGAATGTTGAGGTTATAAATATGGATTGGGAATGTTGAGGTTATTGATATGGATTTGGAATGTCGAGGTTATTGACATGGATTGGGAATGTTGAGGTTATTGACGTGGATTTGGAATGTTGAGGTTATTGACATGGATTTGGAATGTCGAGGTTATTGACATGGATTGGGAATGTCGAGGTTATTGACATGGATCAGGAATGTCAAGGTTATTTGTCATGGATTGGGAATGTTGAGGTTATTGACATGGATCGGGAATGTCGAGGTTGGTGACCTGGGCACCCAATCCCAGTTTGGATCCCGCTCTCCCAGCCCTGCGGATTTTCCCGCTGCTCCATCTCCGAGGATTCCTGCTCCGGGCGAGGGGCGGCCCTGGAGCATCCCAAGGACGCCGCCCTCACCCCGTGCCGAGCTTTTCCAGAGGGACTGGAATTGGATTTGCCTGTCCTGCTCCAAGGGCTGTGGATGCAGAGCTCCGGCTCCCCTGCGGCTGGAATTGGATTACGCTCCGGAATAAATCCTGAGAGTGCTTCCCTAACTCCTGACAGACTCCCTAATGCCGTTATCTCCCGGGAAAAGGCTCCTCATCCACCCCTGGGGGGAGCAGATGGTGACACTTGGGATAATGGATCCGACACGAGTGGAAAACAGGGATTGGGGTGGGAAAAGGGGAACGTGCCCTGGAGGTGAAATCCAAATTTGCAGGAGGCAGAGGAGGTGGTGGGAGCCCATCCGGAATGTCCGGGACAGGGATCAGGAATGTCGACCCCCAGCCAGGATCTTCCACATTGCAGACTGGTTCTGGAAAGGTCCAGGTTGGATCGGATCCAGGCTCTGGATCCCGGCTCTGTTCCAGCCTTTGGACCAGGGAACAGCTGGAATTCCTCATTCCGACAGCTCTGCATGCTGGGGGCTGATGTTCAACGGAATCCTGGAATGGTTTGGGTGGGAAAGACCTTAAATCCCATCCCATTCCAATGTCCACACCTCCCCCTATCCCAGATGGATCCAACCTTCCCTTGGACACTCCCAGGGGTTCTCTGGGAATTCCAGCCCAGCCAGGAATTCCTTCCCAAGCTCCCCATTCCCAGTGGGAGCCATTCCCTGGCTCCTGCCCCTCCAGCCCTTTCCCAAATCCCAGCTCTCCTTTCCCTCTGCAAAAGGCTCCGAGGATTCCCTGGATCCTTCCCTGATCCAGCTGCACATTCCCAGCTCTCCCAGCCTGGGGTTGGATCCAGCCCCATCCCAGCTCCTCTCTGGGAAGCAATTTGGGATCCAGGGAATTCACTGGGAAATCAGGACTCCAGGAAGGGTCTCCCTTCCCTTTTCCATCCCTAAATTCCATAAAAATCCCTCAGGATGGATCCTGAGTGTCCTGGATCCCAGAATCCTGGAATGGTTTGGGACTGGGATTCATGGACCTTACATCCCATTCCAATCCCAGGGCGCTCCAACCTTTCCTTGGACACTGCCAGGGCTCCAGAGATTCCCTGGGAATTCCATCCCAGCCCCTCCCCATCCTCCCAGCCAGGAATTCCTTCCCAAATCCCCCCCTTCACTCCCCTTTCCCAGTGGAAACCATTCCCTGTGTCCCATCCCTCCAGGCCGTGTTTCCCTTTCCAGCCCGTTGGCTCCATCCTGGTCCCACATCCCATCCCTGCCCCCTTTTCCAGCTGGGAAAGGGATCTGCTGGATCAGGGGTGGCTGGAGGAGCAGGGAGAGGCTCCTGCTCACCCAGATCTGGAACAAAAAGGGATGGATTTGTCCCTGTCCCCCAGAAATGGCGGGAAATGAGGAAAACGTTCCTGGCTGAGATCCCACTGCCATCCCAGGGAGTGTCCAAGGGAAAATGGGATAATGGGATAATGGGATAATGGGATAATGGGATAATGGGATAATGGGATAATGGGATAATGGGATAATGGGATAATGGGATAATGGGATAATGGGATAATGGGATGGGATGGGATGGGATGGGATGGGATGGGATGGGATGGGATGGGATGGGATAATGGGATGGGATAATGGGATGGGATAATGGGATGGGATGGGATAATGGGATGGGATAATGGGATGGGGTTGAAGGTCCCTTCCCACCCAAACCATGCTGGGATTCCCGGAATCCGCACACAGCAGGATGGGAGGGGAGGGACGGTGACGTTTCAGGCCATCCCAGGACCCAAACCCAGAGAAACCAAACACAGAGGTGAAGGATCCAATCCCAGAGATGATGGATCCAAATCCAGAGGTGGAGAATCCGAATCTGGACATGCAGAACCCAAATCCAGAGTGCAGCAACCATATCCAGAGGGCCAGAACCCAAATCCAGAGTTGGAGGATCCAAATCCAGAGATGCAGAACCAAATCTGGAGATGAAGGACCCAAATCCAGAGGTGATGGATCCAAATCCAAAGGTGAAAATCCAATCCAGAGTTGGAGGACCCCAACTCGGATCTGAAGGATCCAAATCCAGAGCTGGAGAATCCCTGTGGGATATCCGGCCATGGCATCACTTCCCTGGCCCAGCTGAATTCCCAAATCCACGCCGGGATCCGGAGCACCCTGGATTTTCCCTGCACCTTTTCCCACCCTCAGCCCCTCTCCCAGCACTGGGAAAGAGCCGGATCCAAACCTGGGGCTGAGTTTGGTCCCATTTTCCCTCTCCCAACTCCCTGGGCTGCCCCCAAATTCCCTGTTTTCCCAAGCAGCCCTTCCCCCAGGACCATTTTCCACAGGGTTTATTTATCCCGGTGTCCAGGCCCGGCCCAGTGGAGCTGTTTACAATCCCTAATTCAATTTTGGGAAGCGCCTGCAGCCGTCTCTGTTTTCCATCAGGCACCTGCCGGCCCTAATGGGCCTCTCCCGCTCGTTCCGTGTCCTTGGATTTCCTGGAAAACCATCGGAGGCTGCCCTGGCCCCCGGCTGCTGCTGATTCCAGGGATGGGGAGCTGCAGCTGGAGCAGGATCCGGGGAGGGATGGGGGAAGTGGGATGGAATCCCTGGGAATCATGGAATGGTTTGGGTGGGAATCCCGGAATGGTTTGGGTGGGAAGGGACCTGAAATCCCATCCCATTCCAATCCCGACACCTCCCACCATCCCAGATGGTTCCAACCTTCCCTTGGACGCTCCCAGGGATTCTCTGGGAATTCCAGCCCAGCCGGGAATTCCTTCCCAAGCTCCCCTTTCCCAGTGGGAGCCATTCCCTGGCTCCTGCCCCTCCAGCCCTTTCCCAAATCCCAGCTCTCCTTTCCCTCTGCAAAAGGCTCCGAGGATTCCCTGGATCCTTCCCTGATCCAGCTGCACATTCCCAGCTCTCCCAGCCTGGCATTGGATCCAGCCCCATCCCAACTCCTCTCCAGGAAGGGATTTTGGGATCCAGGGACTTCACTGGGAATTTGGGACTCCAGGAAGGGTCTCCCTTCCCTTTTCCATCCCCAAATTCCATAAAAATCCCTCAGGATGGATCCTGAGTGTCCTGGATCCCAAAATCCCAGAATGCTTTGGGACTGGATTCATGGATCTTACATCCCATGCCATTCAGTCCCAATCCCAGGGTGCTCCAGGGTTTCCTTGGACACTGCCAGGACTCCAGGGATTCTCTGGGAATTCCATCCCAGCCCCTCCCCACCCTCCCAGCCAGGAATTCCTTTTCAAACTCCCCCCACTCCCCTTTCCCAGTGGGAAGCCATTCCCTCTGTCCCATCCCCCATCCCTTTCCATGGGCAGGGACACTTCCCAGAATCCCAGATTTTCCCACTTTTCCACCCAGGCACCTTCTGCAGGTGGGGACAGGCTGATCCATCTGGGAAATGTTTTTTTCCATGGATTTTCCTCACCACTTTTCCCTGCCTTTTCGGCCCCCCCAGGTGGAGTGGAGGGGGTGGGAGTTACTCCCAATCCCACTCAAGGATTTTGGAACGGGATTTTCCACAGTGGAAATCAAGGAGGAAAAAGGCAGGGGTGGGTGGGGAGCTTGGGAAGGAATTCCTGGCTGGGCTGGAATTCCCAGAGAATCCCTGAATCCCTGGCAGTGTCCAAGGAAATCCTGGATCACCCTGGGATGGTGGGATTGGAATGGGATGGGATTGAAGGTCCATGGATCCCATCCCAAACCATCCCGGGATTCTGGGATCCAGGACACTCAGGATCCATCCCGAGGGATTTTTATGGAATTTGGGGATGGAAAAGGGAAGGGAGACCCTTCCTGGAGTCCCAAATTCCCAGTGAAGCCCCTGGATCCCAAATTCCTTCCCGGAGAGGAGCTGGGATGGGGATGGATTCAACCCCAGGCTGGGAGAGCTGGGAATGGGATGGGATTGAAGATCCCTTCCCATCCATTCCAGGCTGGAATTCCATGAAATCCCGAGGCCTGGAGGGGATTTTGAGGCTCCTGGTGCCTCCAGCAGGTTCATCCCTCCTGGGAATGGATTTGGGGCTGGATCCATCCGGCTGGGACATCGGGAATGTTTTGACGGAGGCAGGAAAACATCCCAGGGAGGGCTCGGCTCTGGGAGGATTTTCCAGAATCTTTCCCAGACATTCCAGGATGGACCTTCCCAGCCCCTTAGGCACAAAAATCCTGGGATTTTGAGGTATTTCCAGTGCTCTCCATTCCCCATCTCCTCCCACCCTGATGGAAAACCATTCCAAAAATCCTGGGAATTCCACAGCTTCCCTTCTCCTCCAGGCGAGCGGGATGGGAAGGCAGAAAATCCGGGATTGGGGGGTCAGGAGCGAGAGGAATGTAGAATTTGTCTTTACAAACAAGCTGTAGATTGCTAATAGATACAGTTAGCACCAAGAGATAAAAGAACCAATAGAAGAGATTACACTGATTGATGAATGGGAAAAGAGATTTGCCTTTACAAACCAACTGTAGGTTTGCTGGTCAATGAAATTGGGGAACAGAAGATGAAAGAAGCAATGGGGGGGAAAACTATGAATTCTATAAGAATTAAAAATTAGAGGGAAGGGTTATACATTAGAGGGGAATCTTAGGCGTTCCGGGAAGTCTGTGCCTCTCAAGTACCTCAGTCCATGGGGAAAGAGAGAGGGAAAAGTGGCCGGGAAATTGGGATAAAAGGAGGCTGCGTCCTCCAAAAATCCGAGAGATCCCAGGGGAATGCCCCATGGCCTCTCCCTTTATTGGAATAAAGCAAAAAGGACTCCTCTGGCTCCGTTTTGGACATGAACCTCTGGTGTTTGTGCATTAATTTTCCTTACAGGAGCGAGGGTTGGGATGATCCCTCCCCATCCCACGGTGGGGACAAGGACACGGCCGAGGTCCCTGCGGTGTCCCCATCGACCCGGAGGAGCCTCATCCGTGACCACAGCGCAGAAAACGTCAATGCTGGAACATTCCCAACGGCAGCATCCCTGCCCAAGGTCACCGACACGGCCCCGGGACAAGGCACTGTCCCCAAGGGCCACCGTCCACTCCCTCTTCCCAAAAAAACACCCCCTGGACTCCTGGAGATCCGGGATCTGCCCTGTGATCATCCCATGGGATTGGGAAGGGGGATGTGGTGGGGTGGGAATTCCCAAATTCCCGCCATGGAGCACCGGGGAAGAGCGGCCACATCCAGCAGTGGTGACAATCCCGGGATTTGGGCTGGGAAAATCCCGCTGGGAAATGTTTTGGATGCGGGGATTGGCTTCGGGAGGAACTTTGGGATTGCAGGAAATCCCGAAGGGAAGGAGGAGTGGCAAAGGGTTCATGGGAGATCCATGGCATTCCAGGAATTCGGGGAACATCCCAAAGTGACCCCGACACCAATTCCCGGACACCTGGATCCCAGCCTGGGATCATCCCCAAAATTCGGGATATTTGACGATTCCCTGATTATCCAGTTCCACGCTTTGGTCTGGAAGTGACTCCTGGAGTGTTCCAGGTCCCAGCTGGAATGCAGGCAGGACCCTTGGGAATCCACAACCGCTTCCAGGTGCTGGAAACCGACCGAGGAAAGAGCAAAAAGAGTCTCGGAAAAACGGGAAAAATTCCCAGGTGGGTCCTGCTGGGAAATTCCAGCTCACCTTGGATTTGCTTGGAGCCACACAGATCCAGAGCCCATCCCCCACCCCGTGTGTCCTGGGATGGTGGTTTGTGTTTCAACTGGGAGCTTTCCCTCTGGAAAATGACTCTGCTTCCCTCACAATCCTTGGATAATCCCATTTTCCTTCTTTTTCCCGCCTTCTTAAGTGAAAAAAAAAAAAACAAAAAACCAAAACAAAACCCAGAGCTGGCTCTGGATTCTCTCGTGATTCCTTGAGCAGAACAAGGAATTCCCACCCCCAGTTCCAGAACCCTGGGGCCACATCTCCCCACCCTGCTTGGAATGCAAATTCCAGGAGTGCCCCTGGATCCTGTGCTGGCTTTTGGCCGGAATTCTCCGGCCCGTGCCCACTGGACACACGGAGTCCCTCCCATCCCCTTTTCTGGGAGTTTTCCCAGGGGTTCTGTGCAATCCTTGGCGGCTGGAGTGGGGGAAGCAGTGCCAAGGCCTGGCCCCGTGCCCAGTTTGGGGAAAAAAAGATGGATCTGGGCTTTGGCCTTTGATCCCGGGAATTCCGGAGCTGCTGACGCAGAGCCCTGAGCAGGGAATCGGGAGCTGCCACATTCCCCACAAGGGGTCTGGTGGAGCTGGGGTGGGAAAAGGACGGGATTTAGGTCACGGCAGCCCAGGAGGAACGGCTGGGAATGGGAATTCCAGGGCAGGATCCAGCTGTGCTGGGGACTGAAATCCCGGGACACGGAGTCCAAAGTGGGAGGCTGGGCTGGGATGGAGAGGGATAACCCGGGCTGGGAAAGGAGAAACTGGGAATTCGTCAGAGCATGGAGACTTTGGGTCATGGAATGTGTGGGGTGGGAAGGGACCTTCCATCCCATCCCATCCCATTATCCCAATATCCTATTATCCCATCCCATTATCCCATCCCATTCCATTATCTCATCCCATTATCCCAATATCCCATTATCCCATCCCATCCCATCCCATTATCTCATCCCATTATCCCAATATCCCATTATCCCATCCCATCCCATCCCATTATCCCAATATCCCATTATCCCATCCCATCCCATTATCCCATCCCATCCCATTATCCCATCCCATTATCCCAATATCCCATTATCCCATCCCATCCCATTATCCCATCCCATTATCCCATTATCCCATCCCATCCCATTATCCCATTATCCCACTATCCCATCCCATTATCCCATTATCCCATCCCATTATCCCATCCCATTATCCCATCCCATCCCATCCCATCCCATCCCATCCCATCCCATCCCATCCCATCCCATCCCATCCCATCCCATTATCCCATCCCATTATCCCATTATCCCAATATCCTATTATCCCATCCCATTATCCCATCCCATCCCATTATCCCATCCCATCCCATCCCATCCCTGTATCCCATCCTATCCCTGTATCCCATCCCATTATCCCATTATCCCATCCCATGGCAGGGACATCTCCCACATTCCCAGATTGCTCCAGCCTGGCCTTGGATACACCCACGGATCCAGAGGCAGCCCCAAATTCCCTGGGAATTCCATCCCAACCTCTCCCCACCCTCCCAGGGCAGGATTCCTCACCCTTATCCCAGCTCCAGACCCAATCCCGAGTCCCCCAGGGATTATTCCCAGGGGTGGTGCCCCCATCCCGAGCTGGCACCGGGATTGGCACTCCCTGGATCCGAGCCTGGAAGTGCCTGTCCCGCAGGGAATAACCATCCCAAGCCCAGGAACAACCATTCCTGCTCTCCCAGGCGGGATATTCCCGGCTCCATCCCACCCCGGGGTGGGGAGCGAAGATCCAGGTGGGATCGGGGCTGGGAATAGGGCAGGACATGCCTCCCTTTATTTCCTGGGATTGGATTTTTGGGTGCCTTTCCTGAATTTCCCAGCCAATCCCTGCCCCAGCCAGGCTGGCTGCAGCCATGGAGGAGTTTTCCATTGGAATTCCACGAGGAAAGCTGGGAACGACCCTTGGGATGGGGGGATGGATCCTCCTGGGATGCTCCCGGGATGTTGTGCAGAGCACAGGGAATTCCCGGGAGGAATCGCAGCTCCTGGAAAGGAGGAGGATCCCAGACTGGTCCATGGATTGGGCCTGGGATCAGCTCATCCCAAAACTGCGGGAAGGAGGAGAGGATTGAGGAGCCTGGAGCTGTTCCAGGGCTGGGAGAGCCGGGAATGTGCAGCTGGATCAGGGAAGGATCCAGGGAATCCTCGGAGCCTTTTGCAGAGGGAAAGGAGAGCTGGGATTTGGGAAAGGGCTGGAGGGGCAGGAGCCAGGGAATGGCTCCCACTGGGAAAGGGGAGCTTGGGAAGGAATTCCTGGCTGGGCTGGAATTCCCAGAGAATCCCTGGATCCCTGGGAGTGTCCAAGGGTGGATTTGGATCACCCTGGGGTCGGGGAATTCGAATTGAATCCCAGGATTGGACTGGGATGGGATTTCAGTCCCTTCCCACCCAAACCTCTCCTTTGATCCTGAAATCCTCCCTGCACTGGCTCTTGGAATTCTGCATCCACGCAGCCAGGGCAGCACATTCCTCCCCCATCCCGGTTATCTCCTGGAGGCAGCGCTCTCCCTCCCAGGGCCGTGCCCTGAAAAATCGGGAAAAGCGTCGGATTTCCCTTGTTGTGGCTGCACAGCTCCGTGTTTACATTGCTCCGGCTCCCTCCGCATTCCTGGCTCCGTTTTTTTGGGACAGGCCGAGGATGTGCTGGAGACAAATCCCAACTCCCACTCTCCTGGTGGCTCCCGGTTTCCTGAGGCTCAGAACCCAGCAGCTCCTAAAAAAATCAGAGGGGGAAGAGAATTCCCGATGAGCCGGATCTCCTGATGGATGTGGAGGGAAAACCCCTGGAAAAGGCGGGATTTTGTAGCTGCTCTTCCCAGCGCCTCTGAATCCAAAGTTCCTGCAGGAACAGGGTTGGGAATGTCCTGTGGGATCAGCAGGGATCAGGAATGGATGTTGCAATGCAGGTTTTCCCCAGGAATAAAAGGTTTTCCTGGCAAATTATTTTACAAGTTGATTATTCCATCCCTGAATTCCTCATCCATGGGGTCTCCTTATCCCCAGGAGCCTTGGGAAGATCCTGTTCCCAAAAAACCTCCGGAGCAGGGATCCATGGGGTGGATTTGCTCCCTCCTGGGTTTCATCCAGGCCAGCTCTGCTGCCTCTTCCCTGGAAAACAGCTCGGGAAGGGCTGGGATCCCAAATCCTTCTGCACAGGGATGGGCTGGGAGCAGCCTGGGAAGAAATTCCCAGCAGGAATTCCTGGCTTTGGTACAGGATTTGCTGTGTGGATATGGAGGATCCAGGATCTGGGGGATCTGGGATCTAGGATCTGGGATCTGGGATCATTTCCACCCTGTGCACTTCCAGGATGTTCTCCAGCTTCCCAGAGATTCCCAAGGCCTGCATTCCCTGCGTTCCATAGGATTGGGAGCAGCTGCTCCGGGCCAAATTCCCACTGTGATCCATGGGATCAAACCTCGAGGGAAATCCGGGATGAAGCCTCTTTCCCAAAATTCCCATGGGGATGTGGATATTTCCACACGTGGTGCGGGGCATCCGTGGATTCCAGATGTTGGAATTGTCCAGACAAAGTTTGGGAATTTCTGCTCTGCTCCCACTCTGGAGCTGTCCCTGATCTCCAGGAAAATCCTGGAGCAGCAGGAATTTTGATCCCACTCAGCGCTGCTGTCAGGAAATTCCTTTTCCCCATTAATTCCAGGGATTATCCCAAAAATCCAGGATCAGATTCCCTTTACAGATGGAGAATCCAAGTTTCCTCTCAGCTGATTTTTGGGAGCACAGCACACCTGGAATTTTGGGGATGCTCCAAAACTTTGCTGCTGCTTTATCCACGTTATTCCAACAGCTCGGAAAGGAGAAATCCAGGCCCGAATGACCTGGAGTGAGGATTCCTGGGATCTGCTGCCTCCAGCCCGGGGCTCCCCCAGACCCCTGGAAAAAAGAAAATACAGAAAATCAAACAAATATCTCCAGGAATTAAAAAAATATTCCTGATCCCAGCCCTGCTCCCGGCTCCGGGGTCGGGATGGGAGCTCGATGTTCCTGATGTGGGAATAACTTCCAGCGCTATTTATAGCATCCAGCTCATGAGTTTTTAATTAAAATTCCATTTCCTTGTGCTCCAGATGGCACGGACAGCCAGCTCCGTGTTTTCCTTGGGTTTTGTCGGGATCACGCGGCTCCGGCCGGGATGGGGCTGTTTGGGAGGGGTTTTTTGGGATGGGGGGTGGTTCTTGTGGCCTGGATTGGGATTCCGGGTTGGATTTGGGGGATGGAGGAGCGGCTGCTGCTGGCCCAGAAGTGTCAGATCCGTCCCTGGGGAAGGGAGGGCGGGAAGGGCTCCACGTCAGGAAAAATCACATCAGGAGAAGCGAAGCTTTCACCATGGCTGGAGAGGGAACAGCAGGGCCGGGATGGATCCCTGAAATCCCTGAAATCCCTGAAACCCATCCCTGGAATGGGGGCATCCCAATATCCCACCCGGAGGAGCAGCTGGGAGGAAGCAGGGATTTATTTGCAGGATCAGTTTTCCCGGCTGGAATTTGGGGATGTTTCCCATTCCTGCCCCATTCCCAAAAATCCGGGAGCTTCCCGGGGTCTATGGAGCAAAAACCTGGGAAGTGACTCCACCAAAAAAGGGATTTTCACAGCAGAGGAGAATTCCCAGATCCCAGAGCTGGTGCTGCTGGGATGGAGGAGAAGCGAATGCCTGGCTCAGGGGATTCCCGACTTGCAGAGCTGCTCCCGGTCTGGAATCCAACATCCCAAGGAGTGGAGCCGGGGGAGAGAGGCTGGAGGAGGTCCTGGAGCTGCTGGGAGAGCCGGGAATGTGCAGCTGGATCAGGGAAGGATCCAGGGAATCCTCGGAGCCTTTTGCAGAGGGAAAGGAGAGCTGGGATTTGGGAAAGGGCTGGAGGGGCAGGAGCCAGGGAATGGCTCCCACTGGGAAAGGGGAGCTTGGGAAGGAATTCCTGGCTGGGCTGGAATTCCCAGAGAACCCCTGGGAGCATCCAAGGAAAAGGTTTGGGGCAATTCATCCCATCCCATCCCATCCCATCCCATCCCATCCCATCCCATCCCATCCCATCCCATCCCATTATCCCATCATCCCATCCCATTATCCCATTATCCCATCATCCCATTATCCCATTATTCCATTATCCCATTATCCCATCCCATTGACCCATTATCCCATCCCATTTTCCCATCCCAGTATCCCATCCCATCCCATCCCATCCCATTATCCCATCCCATTATCCCATCCCAAAGGCTCTCCCAACCCACCCAAGCTGTGTTTTCCAGAGGGAGGAGTCTCTCAGGAATTCCCTGGATTTCCGGAAATGCAGGAGGGTCCCAGGCCGTGTCCTGTTCCCGCAGTGCCCATTCCCAGTGGGATACCCTGGCATTCCAAGATCCCTGTCCTGGGAGAAGGAATCCATGGGAACAGCTGCCCTGGGCACCTCCATGAACTCCTTTCCTTCAGCCGATCCCCAAATCCCTGGATTGCAATTCCAGAACTCCCACCCCGACCCCCTCAGTCCAATTCCCGGGCTGGGCTGGGAGCTCATCCCAGAATCTTCACTCACACACGGGATAACAGGGAATTCCCAGCGCTTTCCATTCCCAGCTTTCCACTCCCAAAACCTCTCCAAGGGCGGTGACGGAAAGAAAATTCCCGCAGGATCCTCCTGAGGGGGGCGGGAATGGCTGGGCCGGGACAGCGAGCACCGGGAAGCTGCAGGAGCCTCGTCAGCCAGCCCCAGTCCCACGGGAATCGCCTCCTGCCGGGGCTGGAATCCATTAGGATCCCGCAAAGCCAAATCTGAAGCTTTTTGGGAATGACTCGGCAGCGCCGGCGGAAGAGCAGGAGCGCATTTGGCTTTTTAGGAGCAATTTCGGGCGGATTTTTTCTGTTTTTTTGTCCTTTTAATTCCTTTTATTTTTGGCAGCGGGGAAGGAGCAAATGGGCCGGCTGGAGCCCGGATCCATTTGTGGTTTTCCAGAGGCAGCAGAGGCCGGAGTTCGGGAGTCTCCGGGGCCCAGGGAATGACTCATGTCAGGAAAAGGGAGAGGGGACAGGGAAAGGAGAGGGATGGGCAGAGGATCCAGAGGGGTGGGATGGGAGAGGGGAGTGGGATTGGGGAGAGGGAAATTGGGGTGGGAGAGAGGACTGGGATGGAGGAGAGGGAAATTGGGATGGGGAGATGGAAACAAACTGGGGTGGGAGAGGGGAGTGGGATGGGGGAGAGGGAAACTGGGATGGGGAACAAACTGGGATGGGAGAGGGGACTGGAATGGGGGAGATGGAAACTGGGATGGGGAGATGGAAACTGGGATGGGGAGATGGAAACTGGGATGGGGAGATGGAAACTGGGATGGGGGAGATGGAAACAAACCAGGATGGGAGAGATGACTGGGATGGAGGAATGGAAACTGGGATGGGGAGGAGGAAACTGGGATGGGGAGAGGGGACTGGGATGGGAGAGGTGAATGGGATGTGGGAGATGGAAACTGGGATATAGGAGATGGGAACTGGGATGTGGGAGAGGGAAACGGGGACGGGGAGATGGGAACAAACTGGGATGGGAGAGGGGAGTGGGATGGAGGGATGGAAACTGGGATGGGGGAGGACAAAACTGGGATGGGGAGATGGAAACAAACTGGGATGGGAGAGGGGAATGGGATATGGGAGATGGAAACTGGGATAGGAGAGATGGAATCTGGGATGGGGAAGGAGGAAACTGGGATGGGGAGAGGGGGCTGGGATGTGAGAGATGGAAACTGGGATGTGGGAGATGGAAACTGGGATGGGGGGATGGAAACTGGGATGGGGGAGGACAAAAGTGGGATGGGGAGATGGAAACAAACTGGGATGGGAGAGGGGAATGGAATATGGGAGAGGGAAACCGGGATGGGGAGAGGGGACTGGGATGTGGGAAGAGGAAACTGGGATGGGGAGATGGAAACTGGGATGTGAGAGATGGAAACTGGGATGTGGGAGGAGGAAACTGGGATGGGGAGAGGGGACTGGGATGGGGGAGAGGGAAACTGGGATGGGGAAGATGGGAATTGGGATAGGAGAGGAGAGGGGGATGGGGGAGATGGAGACAAACTGGGATAGGGAAGATGGAAACTGAGAGGGGACTGGGATGGGGAAATGGAAACTGGGATGGGGGGATGGAAACTGGGATGGGGGAGATGGGAATTGGGATGGGGAAAGTGGAAACTGGGATGGGAGAGGGGACTGGGATGGAGGAGATGGGAATTGGGATGGGGGAGGAGGAAACTGGGATGGAGCAGCAGGAAACTGGGATGGAGGGTGCTCCAGAGCCGGCCTGCAGCTGGCATGGGAAGGAATCCCTGTTCCACTGGGATGGGATCCAGTGTTCCCAGTCCGGGGCAGAGGGGACAGGGGCTCAGCGCAGCAGGGAGCAGCGTTTTTGGGAACAGGGAACCGCGGGATTCTTCCCAGCAGCCGGAATTCCTCTGCCTTTTCCCGGCTCCCGAGGACGCGGCAGCTGCTGCAACAGCTTGTGTTGGATCCGGCTGCTCGGGCCTTGGCTCGGGATGGAGCTGGGAAACGGGAACAGCCTGGCAGCCACGGCATCCCAGAGCCGCATCCCAGCCATCCCTGATCCTGGAAACACATCCCAGCCATCCCTGATCCTGGGAATCACATCCCAGCCATCCCTGATCCTGGGAATTGCATCCCAGCCATCCCTGATCCTGGGAATTGCATCCCAGCCATCCCTGACCTGAACTCCCAACCATCCCCTGACCAAACCATCCCAGCCATCCATCTAAGCATCCCACCATCCCTGATCCTGAATGCATCCCAACCATCCTGATCCTAAATCCCAGCCATCCCGATCCGAATCATCCACATCCTGATCCTGAATCCATCCAGCATCCCATAGATCCTGGAATCCACATCCCAGATCCACAGCATCCCCAGGAACCTGCACCCATATCCACAGCACCCCATAACCCCAAACCCCATAACCCCACACCCCATTAACCCATACCACCACCATACCCAACCATAACCCACACCATCCCTACTAACCTCCACACCCCATAACCCCAGCACCCCCATAACCCGACACCCATCCCATAACCCAGCACCACCCATAACCCACACCCAAACCCACACCCCATAACCCACCCCAAACCCCCATAACCCACACCCCATAACCCCAAAACCCATAACCACCCCATACCCCATCAACCCCTACCCACACCCATCCCCATAACCCCACACCCCATTAACCCACAGTCCCAAAAGTCCACACCCCAGAACTTTGCACCCAGTGACCGCCAGGGCCTGTCCCTGTCCCTTCCCCCACCTCAGTGACACTCAGGGCCTGTCCCTGTCCCTGTCCCCTGTCCCTGTCCCTGTCCCATCCCACAGGGAATGCTCCCTGTCCTTCTCCCTGCAGGAATCCTCCCAAACCTTCACCCAAACTTTCCCCTGAACTCTTTGGATTTTCCCGCTGCTTCCCCGTCCCTCCGCATCCACACAGCTCCAAAATATTCCCAGGAAGAGGAGGACGACAAGGGACACTGGGGCACGGCTGGCACCTCCCGGCCCCTCCTGGAATGGGGGAAGATCCCTCTGGAGTTCATGGAATATCCATGGAATATCCAACCATTCCCGTCCTCTGGAGCTCTCCCGGCAGTGCCACCCCCCCAAACCCTTTTGGGACAGGGTTGGTGTCACCCCTGTCCCGCGGCCTCCGCGGGGGTGGGAGGAGCTCTGGAGAGCCGCTGCCTTTGGAATTCCCTGGCTGGAATTCCCCGGGATCCGGCGGGACTCTGGAATTCCCTAGGGGTGGTGTCAGGGCTGCTTTGAGGTGCCAGGACACGTGTGGGGGACAATTGTCCCTCGTCTCGGGTGACAGCAGCTGACAAAACCTGTCCCGGGGCCGCGCGGGCGGAAAACATTCCCGGCTCCAGATGGTGCCGGGATCCAGCTGGGAGCCGCAGGGATCCCGGGCTCATCCCAAAATCCGGGCAGCAGGAAAAGGGGGAATTCTGCCCCTGTGCCCCGCCCCAGCTGCAGCTCTGGGATCCCGAAATGGGGACATGGAGATGGAGATGGAGATCCCGGAGCCGCTCCCAGCAGCCGGGAATGTGCAGCTGGATCAGGGAAGGATCCAGGGAATCCTCGGAGCCTTTTGCAGAGGGAAAGGAGAGCTGGGATTTGGGAAAGGGCTGGAGGGGCAGGAGCCAGGGAATGGCTCCCACTGGGAAAGGGGAGCTTGGGAAGGAATTCCTGGCTGGGCTGGGATTCCCAGAGAACCCCTGGATCCCTGGGAGTGTCCAAGGAAAGGTTGGATCACCCTGGGATCATGGGGAGTGTCCCTGGAATGGGATCGAAAATCCATGAATCCCTGGATCCCTGGAAATGTCCGAGGAATGGTGGGATGGGATGGGATGGGATGGGATGGGATGGGATGGGATGGGATGGGATGGGATGGGATGGGATGGGATGGGATGGGATACAGGGATGGGATACAGGGATGGGATACAGGGATGGGATACAGGGATGGGATAACAGGGATGGGATAGCAGGGATGGGATAACGGGATGGGATGGGCTCTAGTGGGGTGCAGGCTGGGCACGGCCGGCAGTTTGGGGTGCAGGTGGAGACCCAGTTCCAGGGCAGGATCGGGATCTGGGATTTGGGAGCTGTTTCAGGGCTCGGATCTGAGCTTTGGGAGCCGCTTCAGGATTGGGATCTGGGATTTGGGAGCCAAATCCAGGATTGGTATCTGGGATTTAGGAGTCGTTCCAGGGTCGGGATCTGAGCTTTGGGAGCCGTTGCAGGATCAGGATCTGGGCTTTGGGAGCCGCTCCAGGGTTGGGATCTGGGCTTTGGGCTCCATTCCCGGTACGGCCGCATCTCCCGGCTCCGGCTGCGCTCCGTGCCCCGGGCGGGCTCTGTCACCGCCGCCGGGGACGCGGCCCCGAGCGACCCCCGCGTGTCGGGACGCGCGTTCGGGGTCCCCGGGGGCGCTGGTGCTGAAGGACAGCTCCGCCCCCTCCCCCGCCCTCCCCCTCCCTCCTCCCCATCCCTCCCCCATCCCTCCCTCCTCCCTCCCTCCCTCCTCCCGCTCCTCCGCCGGCCCCGCCGCCGCCGCGGCCGCCGCAGCCGCGCCTCGGCCGCCTCCCCGGCCGCCCGCCGTGCCCGGGCGCTGCCGCCATGCCCCAGCCGGCCCCGCAGCCGCGCCCCGCAGCCGCCGCCGGCGCACCATGAAGCGGCAGAACGTGCGGACGCTGGCGCTCATCCTGTGCACCTTCACCTACCTGCTGGTGGGCGCCGCCGTCTTCGACGCGCTCGAGTCCGAGGCGGAGACGGCGGAGAAGCGGCGGCTGGAGGCCAAGAGCCAGGAGCTCAAGAGAAAGTACAACCTGAGCACCGAGAGCTACCGCGAGCTCGAGCGGGTCGTGCTCAAGCTCAAGCCGCACAAGGCCGGCGTCCAGTGGAAATTCGCCGGCTCCTTCTACTTCGCCATCACCGTCATCACCACCATAGGTACCGGCTGCCCCCGCCCCGCCCGGCTCCCCGCGGGCAGCTCCCGGATCCGCTTTTTTTCCCCCCCTCACACCGAGCGTTCACCCAGCTGGGATCGGGGGATCCAGCCGGGAAGCGCCGGGAAACCCCCGCGTGTCCCCGAGGGATCGGGGCGAATCGGGAGCTCGGTTCCTTCGGCGCCCCCGCCGCTGCCGCCGCCCGTCCCGCTGGGATCGGGGCGGGTCGGGAGCTCGGTTCCTCTGGCACCGGGAAAAACCCTCCAGGACCCTCCTGGCTCCCATCCCCTGGGATCGGGCGATCCTTCCCCGGCTCCTCCAGAACCGGGAAAATCCCTCCCGCACCTTCTGTCTCCCATCCCGGTGTTTTCGGGGCGATCCCCCTGCCCGAGCCGCTCTGTCTCCCATCCCTGCCGGGACCCCCTGGCTCCCATCCCTTGGGATCGGGGCGATCCCTCTGCCTGGATTCCCCCTCTCTCCCATCCCTTGGGATCGGGGCGATCCCTCTGCCTGGATTCCCCCTCTCTCCCATCCCTTGGGATCGGGGCGATCCCTCTGCCTGGATTCCCCCTCTCTCCCGTCCCTTGGGATCGGGGCGATCCCTCTGCCTGGATTCCCCCTCTCTCCCATCCCTTGGGATCGGGGTGATCCTTCCCCGGCTCCTCCAGAACCGGGAAAAACCTGCCCGGATCCCCCCTGTCTCCCGTTCCGATCCCTCTTACCGAACTCGCCTCTCTCCCATCCCCTGGGATCGGGGTGATCCCCCTGCCCGGACCCCCAAATCCCAAATCCCCGATCCCGCCGCGCCGGGAATCCCCCGCCTCTCCCGCCGGGAAATCCCCGCCCGACCCTCGGGATCCGGGAATTCTCCCGACCCCTTTGGGAACTTTGGGATATTCCCCAAAGTCGCTGTCACCCCCGCCAGTGGCTCTGCTGGCCCGGACCCCCTGTGGGACCCCCGGCCCCCGGGAGGGGACAGGGACATGTCCTTGTAGGGTCCCCAGCCCTGTGGGGACAGGGACGTGTCCCTATAGGTCCCAGCTCCGTGGGGACAGGGACGTGTCCCTATAGGGTCCCCAGCTCCATGGGGACAGGGACGTGTCCCTATAGGGCCCCAGTTCTGTGAGGACAGGGACGTGTCCCTATAGGTCCCCAGCTCCGTGGGGACAGGGACGTGTCCCTATAGGGCCCCAGCTCCATGGGGACAGGGACGTGTCCCTATAGGTCCCCAGCCCAGGGGAGGGGACAGGGACGTGTCCCTATAGGGCCCCAGCTCCGTGGGGACAGGGACGTGTCCCTATAGGGTCCCCAGCCCAGGGGAGGGGACAGGGACGTGTCCCTGTAGGGCCCCAGCCCAGGGGAGGGGACAGGGACGTGTCCCCACCCTGCCAGGCTCTCCCAGGGGGTGTCTCCCACACTCAAGGATGTCCCCAGCCCTGACCCCACCTGGGAAGTGTCACTGGGGGTGGCCTCTTTGGGACCTACCCTGCTGTCACCCCCGTTGTCACCCCCCTGTCACTCCCATTGTCACCCCCATTGTCACCCCCCATTGTCACCCCCCTGTCACCCCCATTGTCACACCCCTGTCACTCCTCTGGCCCTTGGGTCCCCTCCAGGGGTGGCCGGCATCACCCAGTGTCCCCTGGTCCCCAACTGCCCAAAAACTCAGGGCTCTGTGCGGGCCTGAGGGGTGGGGACAGCGAGGGGACAGCGAGGGGACAGAGAGAGAACAGAGAGAGGACACAGGGCCCTGGCCACCATTCCGTGGGTCCCACGGTCCCAAGGAGGTGTTGGAGGGATGGGATAATGGGATGGGATATTGGGGTGGGATAATGGGATGGGATAATGGGATGGGATATTGGGATGGGATAATGGGGTGGGATAATGGGATGGGATATTGGGATGGGATAATGGGATGGGATATTGGGGTGGGATATTGGGATGGGATAATGGGATGGGATATTGGGATGGGATAATGGGATGGGATATTGGGGTGGGATAATGGGATGGGATAATGGGATGGGATAATGGGATGGGATATTGGGATGGGATAATGGGATGGGATATTGGGGTGGGATATTGGGATGGGATATTGGGATGGGATATTGGGATGGGATATTGGGATGGGATAAATGGGATATTGGGATGGGATAATGGGATGGGGCACACCGGGTTTGTGACAGATTTCGGGGTGTCCCTGGACTGCCACATGGATTTTGGGGTTCCCGTGGATTCCCAGGATTGGGACACGGATATTGGGGTGCCTGTCTGTTCCTGGGGGAGAGATCCAGGTACTGGGGGGCTCGTTGATTCCCAGATTTGGGATACTGGGATGTTTCCCTGAAATCCCGGCGCTGGGATGCAAAATAATCCCCAGAGCTGAAACACGAGCTCGGGGTGTTTGATATTCCCAGGGCTGTTATCCCAGTATTTGTTATTCCCAGTGTTCTTTATTCCAGGGCTCTTATCCTTATGTTTGTCATTCCTGGAGTTGTTATCCAGAGTGTTTGTTATTCCTGGGGCTGTTATCCCGTGTCAGGCTGTTATCCCAGGGCTGTTATCCCGGTGTTTGTTATCCCCGGGCTGTTATCCCCGTGTCAGGCTGTTATCCCAGGGCTGTTATCCCGGGTCTGTTATCCCGCTGTCAGTGTCAGAGTGTTCATTATTCCCAGAGCTTTTATCCCGGTGTTTGTTATTCCCAGATCTGTTATTCCCGCCCTATGGCTGTTCCTTCTTCCCAGAGCTCTGATCCCGGTGTCAGGCTGTTACCCCAGAGCTCTGATCCCGGTGTCAGGCTGTTATTCCGGGGTTGTTATCCCCATGTCAGGCTGTTATTCCGGGGTTGTTATCCCGGTGTTTGTTATTCCCGGGGCTGTTATCCCCATGTCAGGCTGTTGTCCCAGGGCTGTTATCCCGGTGTTTGTTATCCCAGGGCTGTTATCCCGGTGTCAGGCTGTTATCCCGGGGCTGTTATCCCGGTGTCAGGCTGTTATCCCAGGGCTGTTATCCCGGTGTTTGTTATCCCAGGGCTGTTATCCCGGTGTCAGGCTGTTATCCCAGGGCTGTTATCCCGGTGTTTGTTATCCCAGGGCTGTTATCCCGGTGTCAGGCTGTTGTCCCAGGGCTGTTATCCCGGTGTTTGTTATCCCAGAGCTGTTATCCCGGTGTCAGGCTGTTATCCCAGGGCTGTTACCCTGGGTCTGTTATCCCAGGGCTGTTATCCCGGTGTCAGGCTGTTATCCCAGGGCTGTTATCCTGGGTCTGTTATCCCAGGGCTGTTATCCCGGCGTTTGTTATTCCAAGACTGTAATCCCGGTGTCAGTGTCGGGCTGTTCATTATTCCCGGGGCTGTTTTCCCAATGTTTGTTATTCCCATTACCCCGCTGTCAGGCTGTTTGTTGTTTCCAGAGCTGCCATCCAGTGTTTGCTATTCCCAGCACTGTTATCCCGGTGTTTGTTATTCCCAGAGATTTTATCCAAGTGTTTGTTATTCCCAGGGCTGTTATCCCCATGTCAGGCTGTTATTCCAGGGCTGTTATCCCGGTGTTTGTTATTCCCAGGGCTGTTATCCCCATGTCAGGCTGTTATTCCAGGGCTGTTATCCCGGTGTTTGTTATTCCCGGGCTGTTATCCCCATGTCAGGCTGTTATTCCAGGGCTGTTATCCCGGTGTTTGTTATTCCCAGGGCTGTTATCCCCATGTCAGGCTGTTATTCCAGGGCTGTTATCCCGGTGTTTGTTATTCCCAGGGCTGTTATCCCCATGTCAGGCTGTTATTCCAGGGCTGTTATCCCGGTGTTTGTTATTCCCAGGGCTGTTATCCCCATGTCAGGCTGTTATTCCGGGGTTGTTATCCCGGTGTTTGTTATTCCCGGGGCTGTTATCCCAGTGTCAGGCTGTTATTCCAGGGCTGTTATCCCAGCGTTTGTTATTCCCAGAGATTTCATCCAAGTGTTTGTTATTCCTGGAGTTGTTATCCCAGTGTCAGGCTGTTATTCCAGGGCTGTTATCCCGGTGCCAGGTTGTTATTCCAGGGCTGTTATCCCGGTGTCAGGCTGTTATTCCAGGGCTGTTATCCCGCTGTCAGTGTCAGGCTGTTCATTATTCCCAATGTTTATTATTCCCGTTATCCCGGTGTCAGGGTGTTCGTTATTCCCGGAGTTGTTATCCCGGTGTTTCCCATTCCCATTATCCCGTTGCCCCAGTGTTTACTGCTCCCATTATCCCGGTGTTTATTATTCCCATTATCCCACTATTTTGCAGCCTCATTATGGTGTTATCCCGGTGTTTGTCATTCCTGTTATCCCGGTGCTTGTTATCCCATTATCCCGGTGTTTGTCATTCCCGTTATCCGGTGTTTATTATTCCCATTATCCCGGTGTTTTTCAGCCCCATTATCCTGTTGTTTGTCATTCTCGTTATCCCAATGTTTGCCATTCCCATTATCCCAGTATTTGTCATTCCCGTTATCCCATTATCCCCGTGTTTCCCTTTCCTTTTATCCTGGTGTTTCCCATTCCCATTATCCCCATGTTTCCCATTCCCATTATCCCGGTGTTTCCCATTCCCATTATCCCGGTGCTTCCCATTCCCATTATCCCCATGTTCCCCATTCCCATTATCCCGGTGTTTCCCATTCCCATTATCCCGGTGTTTCCCATTCCCGTTATCCCGGTGCTTCCCATTCCCGTTATCCCCATGTTTCCCATTCCCGTTATCCCGGTGTTTCCCATTCCCGTTATCCCGGTGTTTCCCATTCCCGTTATCCCAAAGTTTCCCATTCCCGTTATCCCAAAGTTTCCCATTCCCGTTACACTGGGAGCAGCTGGAAAAGCTCTGGAAGTGCGGCGGGAATGAGGGACGGGAGGGAGGGGCTGGGAATTTCCAGCAGGATCCAGCGGGATCCTGCCCATCCCAAGGATCCTGGAATGCTGGAAAGGGACACGGATCCACCGGGATCCACTGGGATCCATCCCAAGGAACCGTGACCACGGGCAGGGATCGGGATCGCGCTCTGCCTCTCCCGGAATTCCCAATCCCACTGCCAGGAGCTGGGAATGCTGGAGCGGGGCTGATCCCAACCCCAAACACCACATCCCAAAAATTCCCAAAAATGCTGCTCCCGACTCCCCAAACCCCAAACCCTGGAGCTGGGAGGCACTTTGGGATTGGGATGAGCATTCCCAGAATCCCAAATGTGTGTCCTGGCTGGGAATGGCCCCAAATGGCTTTCCCTGCATCCAGCCCGGTTTTCCCGGGATTTCCAGGGATGTGGGGGAAGGAGCTGGGACACCCCGATGTGCGGGAAGATCGGTTTTCCCAAAATTCCATGATTTGGGTGATCGGATATGGCAGGAAACTGGGATGGGATGGAAGGAGACCCCTCCAAATCCAGGCCTGACAGGGAAAAGGGGGAGCAAATCCCAGAATTCACATGGAATTGGATTCTCCAGGGCAGAAAAAAAGGGATTTTTCCAGGAATTCACCACCCAGCTCTTGGTGGGACAGGGAGAACCAGACTGGGATCGGGAAGCGGCTCCTGAGGTGGGAGATCCCAGTGGGATGGGGGAAGGAAAATCCGGGAATCCAGATCCCGCTGGGAAAAGCTGGAATCCACTTGGGTTCTTTTTTCCCCCTTTATCCATGAAAAAATCCGGGAGAGGAGCAGCTCCAATGCTCTTCCCTCGGGAATTCCCGAGCGATTCCAGAGGCGGGAATGTCCCCAGGGGGGTGGCAGTGTCACCCGCACGTGTCCCTTGTCACCTCTGCCACTGTCCCGGGCCAGGGCGGGCTGCGCTGGCTCTGGATGGCTTCCCAAAAAAATCCCGATCCCAAAAAAAAACCGACCTTAAAAAAAACCCGATCCCAAAAAACTCCCCAGATCCCAAAAAACGCAATCCCCCCAAAAAAACCGACCCCAAAAATACCCGATCCCAAAACTCCTTAAAAAAAAAAAAAAAAAAAAACCAAACAAAAAACCCCAAAACAAAACAAAACAAAACAAAAAACAAACAAAAAAAACCAAATTAAAAAAAAAAATCCGATCCCAAAAAACCAACCCAATCCCAAAAATCCCGGTCCCGCCCCCCCCCCGCGGCCGTCAGCAGAGAGGAGCAGGTGGCAAATGCCACCGCGGTGTCACCATCTGTCACCGCCCGCCCCCCGCCCGAGCCTTTGTCACGGGAGCGGCGCCCGCAGCGGGAGCCGGGAGGACACCGGGCCCTTTGTCCCCATTTGTCACCTCCTGTCCCCCACGTGTCACCTCCTGCCCCCTTTGGTCTGCCCCTGTCCCCCTCCTGTCCTCATTTGTCACCTGCCTTGTTCTCCTTCTGTCCCCGCGGTCTCCTTGTCCCCTTCTGTCCCCTCCTGTCCCCTTCCTGTCACTCCCTGTTCCCTCCTGTCCCCCCCGCCATCCCCTGTCCCCGCCTGTCACCTCCTGTCCCTTTCCTGTCCCCCCTGTCCCCCCCATCACCCTCTGTCCCCTCCGTCCCCCTCCTGCCCCTTTCCTGTCCCCCTCCTGTCCCCTCTGTCCCCACAGTCCCCTCTGTCCCCCCTTGTCCCTCTTGTCCCCCCCGTCCACTTAGTTCCTCCTTGTCCCCTTTGTCCCCTTCCTGTCCCTCTCCTGTCCCCCTCTGTCCCCTCAGTTCTTCCCTGTCCTCCTCTGTCCCCACCCTTCCTGTCCCGCGTGTCCCCTCAGTTCCCCTCAGTCCCTCCTGTCCCCTTCGTGCCCCTCTGTCCCCCCTCTGTCCCCTCTGCCCTCACTGTCACCCCTGTCCCTCTCCTGTCCCCTCAGTCTCCCCTGTCCCCCCAGGTGCCACCGCCGCTGTCCCCAATCCCTGTCACCCCCGGCCCATCCCCGCTCCCGCCCCTGGGACCGGGAAGGGTTTGGGGACAGCGCTGTCACCTCCGGCCGCGGTGCCACCACCGGCCTGGGGACAGGCACCGAATTCCCGGGATCTGGGGGGAGCAGAGCAGGGAAAAACCCCGGGAATTGCTGGGAACTACTAGGAATTGCTGGGAATTTCTGGGAATTGCTGGGAATTGCTGGGAATTTCTGGGAATTGCTGGGAATTGTTGGGAATTGCTGGGAATTGCATGGAATTGCTGGGAATTGCTGGGAGTTGCTGGGAATTGCATGGAATTGCTGGGAATTGCTGGGAATTGCTGGGAGTTGCTGGGAATTGCATGGAATTGCTGGGAATTGCTGGGAATTGCTGGGAGTTGCTGGGAATTGCTGGGAGTTGCTGGGAATTGCTGGGAATTGCTCCAGGGCTGGAATTCCTTCCCACCCATCCAGACATTCCTGTTGCCATTCCAAAAACAAAAACAAAAACAAAAACAAAAACAAAAACAAAAACAAAAAACAAAAAAAAAAAAAAACAAACAAACAAACAAAACAAGAAAAAAAAAAAAAAAAAAACAAAAAAACCCCAAACCAAAACAAACAAACAAAAAACCCCCCACAAACAAAATAACCAGAAAACATACAAAAAAAACCAAAAAATCATTTCCCTGGAAATCTGTGGTGGCACCTCCCAAACCACCGTAGCCTTTGGAACTAACAGGGAATGGGGGATATTCCCGGAATTCCTGTTCCCTCCTGGTTTTCCCGGGAAATCGACCCCGGCCATCCTGGGAATTGTTGGGTAGCAGCGCTGGGAAATCGGGATCGCTTCCCTCCCTTCCCTCCCTTCCCTCCCTCCCTCCCTTCCCTCCCTTCCCTCCCTTCCCTCCTCTCCCTGTTCCACGCTGGGATTCCTGGATCCTCCTCCTGGATCCTCTGCCGGGGTTTTCCTGCCGGGAATGAGCAGGCAGGGGATGGATGAGGGCGTTGGGAATTCCCACTGGGATCAGATTTCCCGCTGGGGTTTAGGGGTGACAATCCCAGCCCGGATCCGGGATCCGGCGCCTTTTCCAGGGAATTCTTCCCAAGGAGGCTGGGGAGGCCTCGTGGTTTTTCCCATGGGATTGAGGGCAGGAATCGGGATCGGGCCCCTCTGGATCCTCCCTCTCCCATCCCCCTCTCCCTCCCAGGCCATAAATTCCCGGCTTTTTTCCATCCAGGAGTGACACCAGCAGTTAATTCCCGCTCCTGGCCTTTCCCAGCTGATTGCTCCTTAAATCCCAGCAAATCCCGACTGGGAGCAAGGAATGAAACCCACGGGCCCGGGGGTGCAGGGCCAGGGAAAACATCCCAGATTTCTGGAGGTTTGGGAGCTTTTCCCGGTTTTTCCCAGACTAGGGCTGCTGGCTGGGGCTCGGGGTGAATCCAAGAGCCTGGAATGGGGTTTTTGGGATGGGTGGAATCAGCAGCTCCCAGGGGAAAGGGACTGGCTCCGTTCCTCATTCCTGTCCTGCATTCCCATCCTGCATTCCCACCCCACATCCCCATCCCACATCCTTATCCCATAATTCCCATCCCATAATCCACATCCCACATCCCCACCCCCATCCCACCTCCCACATCCCATCCCATCCCACATCCCACCTCCCACATCCCACATCCCACATCCCATATCCCACATCCCACATCCCATATCCCACATCCCACATCCCACATCCCACATCCCACATCCCACATCCCATATCCCATATCCCCATCCCACACCCTCATCCCTTATTTACATCCCATATTCCCATCCCCATCCCATATGCCAGTCCCCAATCCCCATCCCACATCCCCATCCCATATTCCCACCCGCATCCCAATCCCCATCCCAATCCCTTATCCCCATCCCTTATCCCCATCCCAATCCCCATCCCAGTCCCCATCCCATATCCCAACCTCACATCCCCATCCCATATTCTCATCCCCCTCCCATATGCCAGTCTCCATCCCCATTCCAGTCCCCATCCCAGATTCCCATATCCCTTCCCACATCCCCATCCCAATCCCCATCCCAGATTCCCATCCCAATCCCCATCCCATATCCCAATCCCCATCCCAGATTCCCATATCCCAATCCCCATCCCAGATTCCCATATCCCAATCCCCATCCCAGATTCCCATATCCCATATCCCCATCCCAATCCCCATCCCAGATTCCCATATCCCATATCCCCATCCCAGATTATCCCCATCCCCGGGATCTTTGGGAATCCCGCCCAGGGCCGGGGGCTCAGAGGGGCTCGGGACCCCCTGGATGCTCCGGGTGGGAATTCCCTGCCTGGACCAGGATCCCTGTCCCGGGAAGGACCCGGACACCCATCCCTGCCCATTTTGGGACACGAATCCATCCGAAAATCCCTAAGGGAATTTTTATTCCTGCTGGAGCCGCTGCCCCCCCCTCCAAAACAGCGGGACCACCCCCCCGGGGGTGCCCCAGCCCATTCCCGGGGTATCCCAGGTTATCCATGGCCTCCGGACCCCCCTTCCCCCCCTTTTCCAGGGAAAGGGGAGGGCCGGGGGGGCCGGGAAGGGCCTGGCGGGGCCCCAGAATCCAAGGAAAAATTGCCAGTTTTGGCACAAACAGGGAGCTTGGCCGGCGCCGGGATTTTCCATGACTCCATCCCGACCCCCCCGGCTGCGGGAGGCGCTGGGAGGGGGGAATCAGGCACCCCCCACACCCCAAAATGGATGGATGGATGGATGATGGATGGATGGATGATGGATGGATGGATGGATGATGGATGGATGGATGATGGATGGATGGATGGATGATGGATGGATGGATGGATGATGGATGGATGGATGGATGGATGGATGATGGATGGATGGATGATGGATGGATGATGGATGGATGGATGATGGATGGATGATGGATGGATGATGGATGATGGATGGATGGATGGATGGATGGATGGATGGATGATGGATGATGGATGGATGGATGATGATGGATGGGATGGATGGATGGATGGATGGATGGATGGATGGATGGATGGATGGATGGATGGATGGATGATGGATGGATGGATGGATGGATGGATGGATGATGGATGGATGGATGGATGGATGGATGGATGATGGATGGATGGATGGATGGATGGATGGATGGATGGATGGATGGATGGATGATGGATGGATGGATGGATGGATGGATGGATGATGGATGGATGATGGATGATGATGATGATGGATGGATGGATGATGGATGATGGATGATGATGATGGATGATGATGGATGATGGATGATGGATGGATGGATGGATGGATGGATGGATGGATGGATGGATGGATGATGGATGGATGATGATGGATGGATGATGGATGGATGGATGGATGATGGATGGATGGATGATGGATGGATGGATGGATGGATGGATGGATGGATGGATGGATGGATGGATGGATGGATGGATGGATGATGGATGGATGGATGGATGATGGATGGATGGATGGATGGATGGATGGATGGATGATGGATGGATGGATGGATGGATGGATGATGGATGGATGGATGATGGATGGATGATGGATGATGGATGATGGATGATGGATGGATGGATGGATGGATGGATGGATGATGGATGATGGATGATGGATGGATGGATGGATGGATGGATGGATGGATGATGGATGGATGGATGGATGGATGATGGATGGATGGATGGATGGATGATGGATGGATGATGGATGGATGGAGGGAGGGATGGATGATGGATGGATGATGGGTGGATGATGGATGGAGAGATGGATGAGGGATGGATGGAGGGATGGATGGAGGGATGGATGGAGGGATGGATGGAGGGATGGATGGAGGGATGGAATAATCCATGGATGGATGATGGATGGATCCATGGATGGAGGGATGGATCCATGGATGGATCCATGGGTGGATGAATCCACGGATGGATGGATAAAAAGAACAGCTGGAACAGGGACAGTCGGGATTTTGGGAGTCCTGGGGGTCCCTCCAGCTCTTCATTCCCAGTTCAGCCCTTCCCAGATCCCATCCCTGTGCTCCAGCTGCAGGAGCTGTCCCCAGGTCCCTTCCCGCTGTCCCCAGCCCCATTTATGGATTTCAGTGTCCCCAGGTCCTTTCCCGCTGTCCCCAGCCCCATTTATGGATTTCAGTGTCCCCAGGTCCTTTCCCGCTGTCCCCAGCCCCATTTATGGATTTTGGTGGCCCTGCAGGACCCGGGTGTCCTGGCCGTGTCCCTCGGTGCCAGCTCCATGTTTTTTGGGACAGTTGGGAATTCCAGGGCCGCCAGCAGCTGCTGCCGTTCCCAGCCGCCGTCCCCAGGCCTGTGGCTGTTCCCGGGAATGCGGGGGGCTCTGGGGGACAGCTGCGGCCCCTCCCCCGCCTGGGGACAGCCGGGGTGGCCAGGCTCAGTGCCAGCACTGGGAACAGCGGGACAGGGATCGCACTGGGAACAGCGGGGTCCTTACTGGGAACAGCGGGATCATTACTGGGAACAGAGGGGTCCTTACTGGGAACAGCGGGATCCTCACTGGGAACAGCGGGATCCTTACTGGGAGCACTGGGATATGGGGAAGGGCTGGCACGAGGAGGCTCCTTCCATCCCCCTGTCCCATTCTCTGAATCTCCCTGTCCCTGCTCCCTGAATCCCATCCCCTGGTTCCCTAAATCCCGGCTCCATTCCCTGCATCCCCTGCCCCATTCCTGCATCCCTGCCCCATTCCCTGCATCCCCTGCCCCATTCCCTGCACACCCAGCCCCATTCCCTGATCCCCTGCTCCACTCCCTAAATCCCCTGCTCCATTCCCGATTCCCTGCCCCATTCCCTGCATCTCTTTCCCCATTCCCTGGTTCCCTAAATCCCCTGCCCCATTCCCTAAATCCCTGCCCCATTCCCTGCACACCCAGCCCCTGCCCCATTCCTGATTCCCTGCCCCATTCCCGATTCCCTGGCCCATTCCCTGGTTCCTTGAATTCCCTGCCCCATTCCCTGCACACCCAGCCCCATTCCCTAAATTCCCTGCCCCATTCCCTGCACACCCAGCCCCATTCCCTAAATTCCCAGCCCCATTCCCTGCACACCCAGCCCCATTCCCGATTCCCTGCTCCATTCCCTGCACACCCAGCCCCATTCCCTAAATTCCCAGCCCCATTCCCTGATTCCCTGCTCCATTCCCTGCACACCCAGCCCCATTCCCTGATTCCCTGCCCCATTCCCTGCACACCCAGCCCCATTCCCTGATTCCCTGCTCCATTCCCTGCACACCCAGCCCCATTCCCTGATTCCCTGCCCAATTCCTGCACACCCAGCCCCATTCCCCGATCCCCTGCTCCATTCCCTGCACACCCAGCCCCATTCCCGATTCCCTGCTCCATTCCTGCACACCCAGCCCCATTCCCTGATTCCCTGCTCCATTCCCTGCACACCCAGCCCCATTCCCGATTCCCTGCCCCATTCCCTGCACACCCAGCCCCATTCCCTCCATTCCCTGCACACCCAGCCCCATTCCCGATTCCCTGCCCCATTCCCTGCACACCCAGCCCCATTCCCGATTCCCTGCCCCATTCCCTGCACACCCAGCCCCATTCCCTGGCTCCTCCAACCCCCTGCCCCACTCCCCACATTCCCTGCCCCATTCCCGGGGGGCTCACCCCCTTCCCACCCTCCCAGCCCCATTCCCTCCAGCCGTGCGCCATTATCCCCCCTCCCCATTCCCAGCCCGCTCCCGCAGCTGTCCCGCTAATCCCGGCCATCCATCCATCCACGGCTCGGGCAGGATCCGCTCCAGGCCCGGGGCCAGCCCTGCACCTGCTCCGGGGCCGCGTCCAGCCCCGCTCCTCCAGCCCTAAAAAGGCCAGGATCGGCCGCGTTCCTTCGGGACGTGTCATCCTCCCTCCCTGGGGACACGATCCCCGCTCCCGGCCCGGCCCGGCCCGCCCCGAGCGGGATCCCGGCTCCTCCGGACCCCGCTGCCCTCGGCTCCAGCGCTCCTGGGGCACCCCCGGGAGCTGGGAAGGACTGGGGGGGGCAGGAGGTGGGAATTATCCCCTCAGGGTTTATTCCCGGCGGGTCTCCAGGCTGGGATATGCCCCTGCTCTCCAGCACAACTCCTCGCCACCCGCGGGTCCCAGAGGGATTTGGGGGTCACGCCCTGTGCCGTTTTTTGGGGGTTTTCACTGGCTGGATCTGCCATTCCCGACCTTCCCCCCATCCTCAGACGTGCCGGAGCTCAGGCAGCTCCTGCTAAAACCGGGCACGGGGGGGGATCGGGGGATTGACCGGCGCTTGGAGAGCTCATAAACTCCCTTCCCTCGGGAAAGAGCGCTAAAAATAGCTCCGGGAGGCCGGGGAGGGATGGAGCGGGATGGAGCGGGAAGGAAAAGGCAGGGAAAGGCAGGAAGATGCTCAGGGAGGTGTTTGGAAAGGCACCAGTGGGCGCTGTTGGAGGATCCATCCCAAAATCCACCCCTAACAACTGGAATGGGGAGATTTGGGAATTGTTGGGAAGGGGATGGTGAAGGGTGGGATGGGGGCCCAGAATGGAATACAGGGAGCAGGGAAGGGACACAGGGAACAGGGAAGGGACAGAGGGAACAGGGAGAGGGACAGAGGGAACAGGGAAGGGACAGAAAGAACAGGGAAGGGACAGAGGGAACAGGGAAGGGACAGAAAGGACAGGGGAGGGACAGAGGGAACAGGGAAGGGACAGAAAGGACAGGGAAGGGACAGAAAGGACAGGGAAGGGACAGAGGGAACAGGGAAGGGACAGAGGGAACAGGGAAGGGACAGAAGGAACAGGGAAGGGACAGAAAGGAACAGGGAAGGGACAGGAGGGAACAGGGAAGGGACAGAAAGGACAGGGAGGGACACAGGGAACAGGGAAGGGACAGAGGGAACAGGGAGGGGACAGGAGGAACAGGGAGAGAGGGACAGGAGGAGTGAGAAGGACACAAGGAGCGGGGGGGGCACACAGATGGATCGGGGGATGCTCTCAGGTGTTGCTCAGGGGATTATTTCAGGTGATGCCTGCAGGTGATGCTCAGGTGATGATCCCGGGTTTTGCTCAGGTGTTGCTCAGGGAATGCTCTCAGGTGATGCTCAGGTGACTATTTCAGGTGATGTTCAGGTGTTGTTCAGGTGATGCTCAGGTGATTATTTCAGGTGATGCTCTCAGGTGTTGCTCAGGGGATTATTTCAGGTGATGCTCTCAGGTGCTGCTCAGGTGATGCTCAGGAAATGCTCTCAGGTCATCCTCAGGCCATGATTTCAGGTGTTGCTCTTCAGCAGTGTCCAGATGATGCTCTCAGGTGACTCTCCCCAGGTGTTTCTCAGGTGATGCTCAGGTGAGGCTCCAGTGATGCTCCCAGTGGTGCTCAGGTGATTCTCAGGTGGTGCTCAGGTGATGTTTTCTGGTGATGCTCTGCAGTGATGCTCCCAGGTGATGTTCAGGGAACGCTCTCAGATGTTACTCAGGTGATACTCAGGGAATGCTCAGGTGATGCTCAGGTGTTACTCAGGGGATGTTAAGGTGATGCTCTCAGGTGATGTCAGGTGATGATTTCAGCTGTTGCTCTTCAGCAATGTCCAGATGATGCTCTCAGGTGATCCTCCCCAGGTGTTTCTCAGGTGATGCTCAGGTGAGGCCCTAGTGATGCTCTCAGGTGATGCTCAGGTGATGTTCAGGGAACGCTCTCAGGTGTCACTCAGGTGATACTCAGGGAATGCTCAGGTGATGCTCAGGTGAGGCTCCCAGTGGTGCTCAGGTGATTCTCAGGTGGTGCTCAGGTGATGTTTTCTGGTGATGCTCTCAGGCATTTCCCTGTTTCCCAGGCGTTTCCTGAGTGTTTCCCAGGTTTTTCCCGGGAGTTTCCCGGGAGTTTCTCAGGTGTTTCCCAGGTGTTTCCCAGGAGTTTCCCAGGTGTTTCCCAGGTGTTTCCCAGGTGCTGCTCAGTGATGCTCCAGGGATGTTCTTTGGTGATGCTCAGGTGTTGCTCTCCAGAGATGATCTCAGGTGCCACTCTCAGGTGTAGCTCTCACTCCATGGATTCCCTCCCATGGATTCCCTTTCCATGGATTCCTTCCCATGGATTCCCTCCCATGGATTCCCTCCCATTGATTCCCCCTCCCATGGATTCCCTCCCATTGATTCCCCCTCCATGGATTCCCTTTCCATGGATTCCCTTTCCATGGATTCCCCTCCCATGGATTCCCTCCCATTGATTCCCCCTCCATGGATTCCCTTTCCATGGATTCCCTCCCATGGATTCCCTCCCATGGATTCCCTCCCATGGATTCCCCCTCCCATGGATTCCCTCCCATGGGTTCCCCTCCATGGATTCCCTTTCCATGGATTCCCTCTCCATTAATTCCCCTCCATGGATTCCCCTCCATGGATTCCCTCCCATGGATTCCCTCTCCATGGATTCCTCCCATGGATTCCTTTCATGATTCCCCCTCCATGGATTCCCTTTCCATGGATCCCCCTCTCCATGGATTCCCTTTCCCATGGATTCCCCCCATGGATTCCTCCCATGGATTCCCTTTCCCTCCCATGGATTCCCTCCCATGGATTCCTTCCATGATATTCCCTCCATGGATTCCCTCCCATGGATTCCCTCCCATGGATTCCCTCTCCCCCTCTCCATGGATTCCCTCCCATGGATTCCCCTCCATGGATTCCCTCCCATGGATTCCCTCCCATGGATTCCCTCCCCATGGATTCCCTCCCATGCCCTCTCCATGGATTCCCTCCCATGGATTCCCTCTCCATGGATTCCCTCTCCATGGATTCCCTCCCATGGATTCCCTCCCATGGATTCCCCTCCCATGGATTCCCTCCCATGGATTCCCCTCCATGGATTCCCTCTCCATGGATTCCCTCCCATGGATTCCCTCCCATGGATTCCCTCCCATGGATTCCCTCCATGGATTCCTCCCATGGATTCCCTCCCATGGATTCCCTCCCATGGATTCCCTCCATGGATTCCCTCTCCATGGATTCCCTCCCATGGATTCCCTCTCCATGGATTCCCTCCCATGGATTCCCTCTCCATGGATTCCCTCCCATGGATTCCCCTCCATGGATTCCCTCTCCATGGATTCCCAGCACTTCCATCCCCTGCTCCCACAGCTCCTCCTTGGAGGAGATCCCACAATTCTGGTTTTCCCTCGCTCCAGCTCCATCCATGGATTAGGGGCAGGGGCAGGATGAGCTCCTCTCGGCATTCCCAGAGGATTTGGGGGCTGGTCTGGGATCAGGGCTGGGACAGGCCTTGGAAAAGGGGCCCCTGTCCCAGGAATGTTCCGAGTCTGAGGGAAGAGGTTTGGAGTCTCCAAGGAAGCCCCTGCTCCTTCCTGCCCCTGCCTGTTCCTGGTTTTCCTGGGAAAGGATAGAAATGGAAAGGGAAAGGAAAAAGAGAAAGGAAAAGTAAGGGGAAAAAAGAAAGGAAAAGGAGGAAAATAAGGAAAAGAAGGAAAGTGAGAAAGAAAGAGGAAGTAGGAAACAGAAGTAAAGGGAAAGAAATAAAAAGAAGGAAAGAAGGAAAATTTTTTTAAAAAGAAAAGGAGGAAAAGGGGAAAATGAGAAAGAGAAAAAGAAATGGAGAAGAAGGAGAAGGAGAAGGAGAAGGAGAAGGAGAAGGAGAAGGAGAAGGAGAAGGAGAAGGAGAAGGAGAAGGAGAAGGAGAAGGAGAAGGAGAAGGATTAAGAAAGGAAGAAAAAATGAGAAAGGGAAAGACAAATGGAAAGGAGGAAAAGGAACAGCGATGGAAAAGGAATAGGAGAAAAAGGAAGAATGGGAGGAAAAGGAGGAAAAGAGAAAAATGAGAATGAAGAAAGAGAAGGAGAAGGAATGGGATTGGAAAAGAAGAGGGAAAGGGATGGAAAGAGGTGGAAAAGGAAAATGAGGAGAGGGACAGGGGCAGGAAAAGGGACAGGGAAGGGGACAGGGAAGGGGAGCAGCTGGTCGGTCCGGGATAAATCCCATGGCAGCGGGGAGGGATTACGGGAGCGCAGCTGTTCCCGGGGCTGGCAGCGGACGCAGCCCCTGGTGGCAGGAACTGGGGCACCGGGACAGGGCGGGGGTGACAGGGGACAGGCGGAGCCCTTGGCCCTGCAGGCCACCAAAATTCCCGATTTCCTCATGTCCGGGATGGGAATTTTGGGAACTGGGATCTCCCATTGCCAAAGGCAGGGGTGAGGAAGGTGCCCCCAGCCGAGGGTCCCTCTGTGCCACTGGCACAGCATTCCCAGAGGAGCTGTGGCTGCCCCTGGATCCCTGGGAGCGTCCAAGGAAATGCTGGTTAGAGCTTGGAACAACCTGGGATAGTGGAAACAGGTGGGGTTGGAACAGGATGGGATTGAAGGTCCCTTCCCACCCAAACCATTCCAAGATTCCATGACAAAGGACATTCAGAGACTTTTCCTGAAGTCCCGAATTCCCAGTGAATTCCCTGGATGTTGAAACTCTTTCTCAGAGAGGAGCTGGGATGGGGCTGGATCCAACCCCAGGCTGGGAGAGCCGGGAATGTGCAGCTGGATCAGGGAAGGATCCAGGGAATCCTCGGAGCCTTTTGCAGAGGGAAAGGAGAGCTGGGATTTGGGAAAGGGCTGGAGGGGCAGGAGCCAGGGAATGGCTCCCACTGGGAAAGGGGAGCTTGGGAAGGAATTCCTGGCTGGGCTGGAATTCCCAGAGAATCCCTGGAAACATCCAAGGAAACTTTGGAGCACCCTGGGATCGTGGGAAGTGTCCCTGGGATGGGATTGAAGGTTCATGGATCCCATCCAAACCATTCCAGGATTCTGGGATCAGGGACACTCAGGATCCATCCCGAGGGATTTTTATGGAATTTGGGTGTGGAAAAGGGAAGGGAGACCCTTCCTGGAGTCCTGAATTCCCAATGAAGTCTCTAGATCCTGAAATTCCTTCCTGGAGAGGAGTTGGGATGGGGATGGATCCAATGCCAGGCTGGGAGAGCTGGGAATGGAGGGAATTTCCTAGGAAAGGGGGAGGAATTTGGGAAGGAATTCCTGTCTGGGAGTGTGGGTAGGGGCTGGGCTCGAATTCCCAGAGGATCCCAGGAAAGGCTGGAGCACCCTGGGACGGTGGGATTGGAATTGAACGACCCTTAAGGTCCCTTCCCACCCAAACTGCTCCGCGATAACTCCGCCAGGATTCCCGCTCAATTCCTGCCGATTCCAAACTCCCTTTCACTCCTTTCCCAAGGATTCACCCTGGGACCACGGGAGGTGTCGGGATTGGAACGGGATAAACTCCCAACCACTTTTCTCCCCCACCCCACTCCCGCTCTTCCCACCACCATTCCCCACTCCCAATTCCCACCAGGATCACGGATCCCTCTCTCCAATTTCTTCCCCCCCTCAGGCTACGGGCACGCGGCGCCCAGCACGGACGGCGGGAAGGTTTTCTGCATGCTCTACGCCCTGCTGGGCATCCCGCTGACGCTGGTGATGTTCCAGAGCCTGGGCGAGCGCATCAACACCCTGGTGCGCTCGCTGCTGCGCCGCCTCAAGCGGCGCCTGGGCATGCGGCGCCCGGAGGTGTCGATGGCCAACATGGTGACCATCGGCTTCTTGTCGTGCGTCAGCACGCTGTGCATCGGCGCCGCCGCCTTCTCGCACTACGAGAACTGGAGCTTCTTCCAGGCCTACTACTACTGCTTCATCACGCTCACCACCATCGGCTTCGGCGACTACGTGGCGCTGCAGAAGGACCAGGCGCTGCAGACGCAGCCGCAGTACGTGGCCTTCAGCTTCGTCTACATCCTGGCGGGGCTGACGGTCATCGGCGCCTTCCTCAACCTCGTGGTGCTGCGCTTCATGACCATGAACGCCGAGGACGAGCGCCGCGACGCTGAGCAGCGGGCGCTGCTCAGCCGGGGGAACCAGCCCGGCGCCGTGCCCGCCGTCCCCGAGGCCACCGCGGTGACGCCGGCAGAGAGCGGCTTCAGGAACGTCTACGCCGAGGTGCTGCACTTCCAGTCCGTGTGCTCGTGCCTGTGGTACAAGAGCCGCGAGAAGCTGCAGTATTCCATCCCATGATCATTCCCAGGGATTTGTCCAGCTCGGATACGGGCGTGGAGCGCAGCCACTCCTCGCCCGCCCGCTGTCCCGAGACTCCGGAGCACCGGTGCTTCTGCCGGCCCCGGCGCTCCGCCATCAGCTCCGTGTCCACCGGGCTCCAGAGCCTGGCGGCGTTCCCGGGATTCGCCAAGCGCCGCAGCTCCGTGTAGCCCCTTCGCCCCCCGAGCCCGGATCCCTCCCAGACTCCGGATTTTAATTTCGAACCTCTTGGTTTAACGGATTTTAATTTCACACACACACACACACCCAAAAAAAAAAAAAAAAAAAAAAAACAAAAACACTCCTTGAAAATGTGAAACTCAGGGGAGCCTCGGAATCCAGCGGGATTGGGGGGCGCCTCCCACTGCCCTCTCCATGCTCTGCATGCCCGGGAATTCCCCGGGAAGCGCAGAGGGGCCGCGGAAATCAGGCTAAGAGGGGCTTAGCCGGAGCTTTTCCACACCAGCCGGCCGGAAAAGCAGCTGGAGTCACGTAGGCTGCTCCAAACCCCGGGATTTGGGGCTGCCTTAACCCTTTGTAGGGGGGCACAGCTGGGAATTCTGGATTCGGGATTCAGCAGGAATCATCTGTGGGATGGGCTGATCCCACAGGATTCCCACCCGTGCCGAGGGGATGGAATCGCTCCCCTCGGGAAGGTGTTTTGGGGACAATTTGGGATATTCTCCCCGGGATCCCCATCTCTGTCCTCCCCAAGGCTCCAGGGACGGAATTGTTCCCCTCAGGGAGGTTTTTGGGGATAATCCGGGATATTTCCCCTTGGGATCCCCATTTCCATTCTCTCTAAAGCTCTGGGGGTGGAACTGTTCCTCCTGGGAAGGTATTTTGGGGACAATTTGGGATTTTTTTCCATGGGATCCCCATCTCCACCCTCCCCAGGACTCCAAGGATGGAATTGTTCCCCTCAGGGAGGTATTTTGGGATATTTTCCCATGGGATCCCCATTTCCGTCCTCACTGAGGCTCCAGAGATGGAATCTTAACCCTGGGAAAGCATTTTGGGGGAATTATCCCCTGGGATCTCCATCTCCATCCTCCCCAAGGCTCCAGGGATGGAATTGTTCCCCTCAGGGAGGTTTTTTTTGGGATATTTTCCCCTTGGATCTTCATCTCCATCCTCACTGAGACTCTGGGAATGAAATTTTTCCCTCGGGGAGGAATTTTGGGGACAATTATCCGCCGGGATCCCCATTTCCGTCCTCACCAGGACTCCGGGGATGGAATCTTTCCCTGGGAGAGGTATTTGGGGGAAATTTGGGATGTTGCAACACTTTTCCATCCTTTCTTCCACACCCCTTCCCACCACCACCACCCTCACCCCCGGGATACTCCCGGAATTCCCCGGGATCCCCCAGGGGTCACCTCTGTCACCACCGCCCCGACAGGGAAGCAGAACTTCCCTCCTTTCCCATTCCCGCCTTTCCAGGACGGGATTTTCCCCTCCCAGCACCCAAATCCCCCTCGAGGGGACACAGAGGGGACACGGGGGGGACCCTCCTGGAGTCCTGAGGGTGGCAGGGGGGACTTTGGGGACGTTTTGTCACCTTTCCAGAGAGGAAAATCCATGGATTTCTGATCCTCGAGCTGTACATATGTGAGATTCCAAAGGATATTTATAATGAACGGCGCTATCCACAGAATTCCAGAAATATCCATCAGAGAGGAGGCTCGGGGGACACTTCCTGATGAGTCCAGGAAGGAATTTCTGCATCTTCCTCATCCAAGGGCGCCCGATTCCCGCCGGGAAGGGTTCCCTGGTTCTCATGCCAAAGCCGCTTTGTCCCGCGGGGTTCAATTCCTTGGAGAGAGAAATAAAGGATTGTTGGAAGCTCGGGAGCGTCTGGGATCTTCCCGAGGGATGTGGAGGGGGAGGAGGGGCTGGGAGAGGAGGATCCCGATCCTTTGGGATCTCGGCTTTGCTTCCAGAGATTCCCTTGGGATCTGGGAAAGGAGGATCCCGATCCTTTGGGATCTCAGCTTTGGTTCCAGTCTTTCCCATAGGATTGGGAGAAGAGGATCCCGATCCTTTGGGATCTCAGCTCCTGGTCCACAGCATCTCCATGTCCTTTCTTTCTGTCCCTGGAATCCTGCTCAAGAGGCATCCAGGGATCCATCCATGGATCCATCCACCATCCATCCATCATCCATCCATCCATCCATCCATCCATCCATCCATCATCCATCCATCATCCATCCATCATCCATCCATCCATCCATCATCCATCCATCCATCATCCATCCATCATCATTCATCATCCATCATCCATCCATCCATCATCCATCCATCCATCCATCCATCATCCATCCATCATCCATCCATCCATCCCTCCATCCATCCATCCATCCATCATCCATCATCCATCCATCATCCATCATCCATCCATCCATCATCCATCCATCCATCCATCATCCATCCATCATCCTCCATCCATCCTCATCCATCCATCCATCCATCATCCATCATCCATCCATCATCCATCATCCATCCATCCATCATCCATCCATCCATCCATCCATCCATCCCTCCATCCATCCATCCATCCATCATCCATCATCCATCCATCATCCATCCATCCATCATCCATCCAACATCCATCCATCATCCATCCATCCATCCATCATCCATCCATCCATCATCCATCCATCATCCATCCATCCATCCATCATTCATCCATCCATCATCCATCCATCATCATCCATCCATCCATCCATCCATCCATCCATCCATCCATCATCCATCCATCCATCCATCCATCATCCATCATCCATCCATCCATCCATCCATCCATCATCCATCCATCCATCCATCATCCATCCATCATCCATCCATCCATCCATCCATCCATCATCCATCCATCCATCCATCATCCATCATCCATCCATCCATCCATCCATCATCCATCCATCATCCATCATCCATCATCCATCCCATCCATCCATCCATCCATCATCCACCATCCATCCATCATCATCATCCATCCATCCATCCATCATCCATCCATCATCATCATCCATCATCCATCATCCATCCATCCATCATCCATCCATCATCCATCCATCATCCATCCATCCATCATCCATCCATCATCCCATCATCCATCCATCATCCATCATCATCATCATCCATCCATCATCCATCATCCATCCATCCATCATCCATCCATCCATCATCCATCATCCATCCATCATCCATCATCATCCATCCATCCATCCATCATCCATCCATCCATTATCCATCCATCCATCATCCATCCATCCATCCATCATCATCATCATCCATCATCCATCCATCCATCATCCATCATCCATCCATCCATCCATCCATCCATCATCATCCATCCATCCATCATCCATCCATCCATCATCCATCCATCATCATCCATCCATCATCCATCCATCATCCATCATCCATCCATCATCCATCCATCCATCCATCCATCATCCATCCATCATCATCCATCCATCCATCCATCCATCATCCATCATCCATTCATCATCCATCATCCATCCATCATCCATCCATCCATCATCCATCCATCATCCATCCATCATCATCCATCCATCATCCATCATCATCCATCCATCATCCATCCATCCATCCATCATCCATCATCCATCATCCATCCATCATCATCATCATCCATCATCCATCATCCATCCATCATCATCATCCATCATCATCCATCATCATCATCCATCCATCCATCCATCATCCATCCATCCATCCATCATCCATCCATCATCCATCCATCATCCATTCATCATCCATCATCCATCCATCATCCATCCATCATCCATCCATCATCCATCATCATCCATCCATCATCCATCCATCATCCATCATCATCCATCATCCATCCATCATCATCCATCATCATCATCATCCATCATCCATCATCCATCCATCATCATCATCCATCATCCATCCATCATCCATCCATCCATCCATCATCCATCCATCCATCCATCCATCATCCATCCATCATCATCCATCCATCATCCATCCATCCACTCATCCAATCATCACTCATCTACTCAGGCTCATCCCAAGGTTCATCCCAGGGCTCATCCAAGGCTCATCCCAGGGCTCATCCCAAGGCTCATCCCAGGGCTCATCCCAAGGCTCATCCCAAGGCCCATCCCAAGGCCCATCCCAAAGGCTCATCCCAGGCTCATCCCAAGGCTCATCCCAAGGCCCATCCCAGGCTCATCCCAGGCCTCATCCCAAGGCCCATCCCAAGGCTCATCCCAGGCTCATCCCAAGGCTCATCCCAAGGCTCATCCCAAGGCTCATCCCAGGGCTCATCCCAAGGCTCATCCCAAGGCTCATCCCAAGGCTCATCCCAAGGCTCATCCCAGGGCTCATCCCAAGGCTCATCCCAAGGCTCATCCCAAGGCTCATCCCAAGGCTCATCCCAAGGCTCATCCCAGGGCTCATCCCAAGGCTCATCCCAGGCTCATCCCAAGGCCCATCCCAGGCTCATCCCAAGGCTCATCCCAAGGCTCATCCCAAGGTTCATCATCCAAGGCTCATCCCAGGGCTCATCCCAAGGCTCATCCCAGGGCTCATCCCAAGGCTCATCCCAAGGCCCATCCCAAGGCCCATCCCAAGGCCCATCCCAGGGCTCATCCCAAGGCCCATCCCAAGGCTCATCCCAAGGCTCATCCCAAGGCCCATCCCAAGGCTCATCCCAAGGCTCATCCCAAGGCTCATCCCAAGGCTCATCCCAAGGCTCATCCCAAGGCTCATCCCAAGGCTCATCCCAAGGCTCATCCCAAGGCTCATCCCAGGGCTCATCCCAAGGCTCATCCCAAGGCTCATCCCAAGGCTCATCCCAAGGCTCATCCCAAGGCTCATCCCAAGGCTCATCCCAAGGCCCATCCCAAGGCTCATCCCAGGGCTCATCCCAAGGCTCATCCCAGGGCTCATCCCAAGGCTCATCCCAAGGCTCATCCCAAGGCTCATCCCAAGGCTCATCCCAAGGCTCATCCCAAGGCTCATCCCAAGGCTCATCCCAAGGCTCATCCCAAGGCTCATCCCAAGGCTCATCCCAAGGCTCATCCCAAGGCTCATCCCAAGGCCCATCCCAAGGCCCATCCCAAGGCTCATCCCAAGGCTCATCCCAAGGCTCATCCCAAGGTTCAGGCTCATCCCAGGGCTCATCCCAAGGCTCATCCCAGGGCTCATCCCAAGGCTCATCCCAGGCTCATCCCAGGGCTCATCCCAAGGCTCATCCCAAGGCTCATCCCAGGGCTCATCCCAAGGCTCATCCCAGGGCTCATCCCAAGGCTCATCCCAAGGCTCATCCCAAGGCTCATCCCAGGGCTCATCCCAAGGCTCATCCCAAGGCTCATCCCAGGGCTCATCCCAGGGCTCATCCCAAGGCTCATCCCAAGGCTCATCCCAGGGCTCATCCCAGGGCTCATCCCAAGGCTCATCCCAAGGCTCATCCCAAGGCTCATCCCAAGGCTCATCCCAAGGCTCATCCCAAGGCTCATCCCAAGGCTCATCCCAAGGCTCATCCCAAGGCTCATCCCAAGGCTCATCCCAGGGCTCATCCCAAGGCTCATCCCAAGGCCCATCCCAAGGCTCATCCCAGGACTTATCCCAAGGTTCATCCCAAGGCTCATCCCAAGGCTCATCCCAACTCCTCTGAGCCACGGGTAATGGCAGCAAAGGGTGTGGGAAACACGGCTCATCCCAATAAAGGCATCCAAAGGAATTCTTGGCAATTCAGAATTTATTTTTTTAGAAATTCCTTATTAAATGTTTAAATTTTCCCCTGACAAGAAACAAAAAAAAACTCTGGGAAGGGGAATCCTTGATTTATTCTCCTTGTTTCCCACATCCCATCCCAAACGTGGGATGCTGAGGATTGGGATAATCAGGGTGGGGCAGGGACGTTCCCAGGTCCTGCCATGGATCCTCCTGATCCCGAGGCTCTGGATGTCCCCGTGTCCCACCCCTGGGATCACTGGATTCCTGGAGTTTCCATGGATGCAGGGACAGGATGGGACAGGAGCTGAGCACGTCCTTCCCCCTGTCCCTTTGGATCCAAAGGGTCCCCACCGGGCCCGGGATAAATTTGGGATGTGGGATTGGGATCAGCGGGCTCCGGAGGCAGCTCCAGCTGCTCCGTGTCCCCATCCCGAGGGATTTCGGGAGCTGGGATGAGGCTCCTCCACCCCGACCATGCTGGGTCCCCTCGCGCTCTCCTGGTGACATTTTTGGGTCCCCAAGGGCCACATTTGGGTCCCCAAGGGTGACATTTCTGTCCCCTCATGTCCCTCCCCAGGGTGAAATTTCCATGTCCTCCCCTTAGGGCCGTGCTCTTGTCCCCTCCAGGGTCACATTTCTGTCCCCCAGGGCCACATTTTGGCCCTGGTCAGGTTTATCCCGGTTTATCCCGGGCAGGTTTATCCCAGACACGTTCATCCCGGGTTTATCCCAGCCACATTTATCCCAGACAGGTTTATCCCGGGTTTATCCCAGACAGTTTATCCCAGCCACATTTATCCCAGACAGGTTTATCCCGGGTTTATCCCAGAAAGTTTTATCCCATTCCAGCTTTATCCCAGACTGGTTTATCCCGGGTTTATCCCAGGAAAGTTTATCCCGGGTTTATCCCAGGCAGGTTTATCCTGTCCAGGTTTATCCCGGGCAGGTTTATCCAGGTTTATCCCGGGTTTATCCCAGGCAGGTTTATCCTGTCCAGGTTTATCCCGGGCAGGTTTATCCCGGGTTTATCCTGGGCACGTTTATCCTGTCCAGGTTTATCCCGGGCAGGTTTATCCAGGTTTATCCCGGGTTTATCCTGGGCACGTTTATCCTGTCCAGGTTTATCCCGGGCAGGTTTATCCCGGGTTTATCCTGTGCAGGTTTATCCTGTCCAGGTTTATCCCGGGCAGGTTTATCCAGGTTTATCCCGGGTTTATCCCGGGCAGATCCTGCGGGTCCTGAATCCCTGGAACGGATCTCGGCGATCCCGGCCCCGCTCCGCCAGCGCCACCTGCCGGACACGGGGGGGACACGGGGGGGGACGGGACAGGCGACAAGGGGGCGGTGGCACCGGGACAGGAATCACCGGGATGGGAATCAAGGGGGGAAATCCCAGGACAGAATATCCGTGACAGAATTCCCGGGACAGAATATCCAGGACAGGATTCTCAGCACAAGATTTCCAAAACGACATTCCCTAGACAGAATTCCAGGACAGAATACCCGGGACAGAACACCCGGGACAGAACACCCGGGACAGAATATCCGGGACAGAATTCTGGGACAGAACACCCGGGACAGAATTCCAGGACAGAATATCCGGGACAGAATTCCGGGACAGAATATCCGGGACAGAATATCCGGGACAGAATACCCGGGACAGAATACCCGGGACAGAATTCCGGGACAGAATATCCGGGACAGAATTCCAGGACAGAATATCCGGGACAGAACACCCGGGACAGAATCCCCAGGACACAATTCCCAGGACACAATTCTCGGGAAAGAGTTCCCAAGACAGAATTCCAGGACAGAATTCTCAGGACAAATTTCCCGAGACCGGCGGCACCGGAGGCGCAGAGGGAGATTGTGGGCGTGGCCATGCAAATTAGGAAGCGTTACGTCACCGCCCAAATTGCTCGATGGGCGTGGCTTTCCCATTAGGGGGCGCGGCCAGAGGGGGCGTAACCCGCATTTTGGATTTTTGGGGGCGTGCTCGGTGGGCGCGGCGCGTCCCGGGGGCGTGTCCCTTTTTTGGGGGTGTGTGGGGGCGTGTCCCCGTTTGGGGGTGTCCGGGGGCGTGTCCCCCGTGGCGGCGGTGCCGGGGGCCATGGCG
>JAREIS010000544.1:0-212354 GCA_030060385.1 Muscicapa striata striata | reverse complement strand
CGGTGGCCTGGGGGGGACATGGGGTGTGGGGGAGCTCGGGGGTTGTTTGGGGGCAGTCGGGGGTGGGGTGGGTGAGGGGTAGCGGGGCGATGGGGGTGGGCGGTGTGGGAGGGGCAGGGGGTGTCCGGGGGATCGGTGAGGCCCTGGGCTGGGGGGTGCCCGGTCCCTGTGGGGCTCTGCACTTCAGAAGGTGCTGGGGGTGTGTGCACACCACAGATGAGCACTGTGATGGCTAAAAATCCCATTTCTGTCTTAATTTTAGGGCTCTGTTCACCTATGAAGGCAACAGCAATGACCTGCGAGTGGCCGGCTCTGGAGGTGAGGACTTTGGGGACTGTCCCGCCGTGTCCATGGGTCTAGGGCCTTCCAGGGCCTTCCAGGGCTCATCTCACTGTACCTGCCTGGGATATCCGGGGTTTTTAATCCCTGAGGGTGTTTTGGGGGTGCCCTTGGTAATGGGATGGGGGGAAAACTGTACTGGGCCGTTGTAGTGTGATTTCAGAGTGAGGGATATGGAGAAGATCCTCCTGGCAGCTTTGCTTCTCCTTTCCGTTCATTTTTCTCCTTTTAAAAGGATCCGAAGTTTGGGTCCTGGCTGCTCTTGGCATCCCTGAAGTATTTTAGATCCCGGATTTAGGCAGGACCACGTGGTACTCCAGAGCCACTCAGCCAGGGCTTAACTCAATGCTCTTAAAGCCCCTCATGTCCAATTCCCTTCTTCCTGCAATTCTTTTTTATTTATTTTTTATCTGGCTGCTGATTCCCACCCAAACACTACTGGCTGGGAAGCCCAAGCCTTCAGGAAAGCAGCGCATCCAGGCGGGTTTCCCCACGCTCGGAATTTGCATCCTCTCATCCCTACCCAGCTTCTTCCTTAATTTCCAAGCGTTTTTCCCAGCCTGTGGAGCGCTGTGAAAATTGCTAGGGTGCTCCATAGGGTCTGATGGAGCCCATGGAGCCAGGGGTTTGGTGCTGGGGAATTTTGTTGAGAAGAACTCTTGTTGAGTCACAAAGGAGAATTTTGGGGAGCTGCAGACAGTGTGCCCCAAGCTCCCCGCAGATCCCTGCTCTCCCCAGCATTCCCATCATGTTCCTCTGTGCCAGCCCTCACCAACCAGCTTCAGACTTCCAACCTGCAACTTCCCTGCTGAGTTTGGAGCCAAATTTAGAGCTGAATCATAAATATTTAATGCTGAGGAGGAATGATCTGGGTGATGTTGCAGAGCAGAGCAAGCTGTGTTGGTCTCTGTTACTCCTGTCAGGGGTGGTAAGGACCAGTGGCTCTTTTGCCATTTTTCAGGGCTCAGACAACCCAGCACAGAAGGAATTGTGGTCTGGGGGAATATTTTTGAGATGAGAGTGTGCATTTTTGGTGTTTCTCCTCCTTTGCTGGTAGTTTATTGGTGTAGTGGGAGCAATGCTGTTCCCTTTCCATTGCCCCTGCCTGAGCCCTGTGTGGGATTTTCCCTCTGGGATTCACTCCCAAGTCCTCAAATCAGAGCTGAGACCACTCTAGGTGGGTGTAACAGGGAGAGAGGCATTGAGGCAGGACCATGTTACCCTCTTGGTTCCTTCTCTACTTCCCATCTTGGAGAGCAGGAACAAGGCTCAGTCAGTTCCTCCACCACTTCTCAGCACCATTCCCACCCTCACTGAGGTATTTATGAGCGTAGTTTTGTGCAGGAACCTGTGGGCAAAAGCTGCCTGCTCTCATTAAAGTTTCTAATTGATAACGGAGTGCGAGCAGCTCCTTCCCCTTGTCATGCCTGCACTTCGTTGCAGATCCAGGATCTTTCCTGGATTCTCCAGGGTTTGTGAAGGCCTGAGGAAGAGGAACTGGGTGATGAAGGCTGCTGGGGATGGGAGTGGGTGAGAACAGGCTAGGGCTTGGCTCCCAAATAATCATGTGGATGATAAATGATCAGGTTACGTGTTTACAGAATAAACACAGGGGTCTGAGACCCTCCTGAGGTATGACAATCCCACATTTAATGGGGAAGGTCTCTAGGGAAGACAGAGCTGGGGTGGGTTTGGCTGTTCCCACCCCACTGGACTCACCCCCTCTCCTTGCTCCTGGGACAGATGGAGGGCTGGAGGAGATGGTGGAGGAGCTCAACAGTGGGAAGGTGATGTACGGCTTCTGCCGGGTGAAGGATCCCAACTCTGGCCTGCCCAAATACGTCCTCGTCAACTGGGTGAGTGGGGACAGACCTTGGCTTCACTGGGAGGGAGCTGGAGCCCTCTGCCATGGAGTCAGGCTGGGAGAGCTGGGGGTGGCCAGCCTGGAGAAGAGAGGGCTCCAGGGAGACCTCAGGGCCCCTTGCAGTGCCTTGAGGGGCTCCAGGAGAGCTGGAGAGGGACTCGGGCTCAGATGCAGGTGCTGCTGCTGTGAATGCAGCCCAGAAGGCTCAGGTGAGCTGATGGTGTCTCCTTGCAGACAGGTGAAGGTGTCAATGACGTGCGGAAAGGAGCCTGCGCCAACCATGTCAGCACTGTGGCCAACTTCCTAAAGGTCTGATCCCCCTCGTGCCCTCCCTCAGGAAGTCACTGAATGGTTTGGGTTGGAGGGACCTTGGTAAGGGACATCAGCCCAAAAAATCCCTCTGGGTATTATCTTCTTCTTAGCAGAACCCTTTTCCTTCCCTTGGGAAGCTGTGGGAGCACGGACAGGAATCAGGGCAGGGTGGTGGGTTTAGGGGCTCCCAGAGTGACCCCTCACCCCTACCCTGGTTTCTCCTGCTCAGGGGGCTCACGTCACCATCAATGCCCGGGCAGAGGAGGACGTGGAGCCTGAACTCATCATGGAGAAGGTGGCCAAGGCCTCTGGGGCCAACTACAGCTTCCACAAGGAGAGCAGCAAGTTCCAGGACTCGGGGCCCCAGGCTCCCGTGGTGAGTTGAATCAGTGAGGACTTTTGGGTGCCTCTGGGTGGGAGAAGGGTCTGGGACCACTATCATCCCATGATGGAAGGGGCACCGTGGCCATTGACATGTCTATGGAGTGTCCAGCCTTGGAAAGGGAAGGTTCCAGGGAGAACTTAGAGCCCCTTCCAGTGCCTAAAGGGGCTACAAGAGAGCTGGAGAGGGACTTTGCACCAGGGCAGGCAGTAAAAGGACAAGAGGGAATGGCATCCCACTGCCAGAAGGCAGGTTTGAAGCATGGAATCGTGGGTTGTGTTGCAGGCCAAAGCCCATCCAGTCCCATCCCTGCCATGGACAGGGACATCTCCCACTGTCCCAGGGTGCTCCAAAACCCATCCAGCCTGGCCTTGGACACTTGTAGGGATGGGGCAGCAACCTGTGCCAGGGCCAGCAATTCCCTATTTTTGCCAATGTGCCTATCACTGGCCTCACCCAGCCCTCCTTTAAATTGTAAGGCAAAACATCAGGTTATAGGAGCTTCAAAGAGAAGTCCCATACTGTGCTGATTTGGGCTGATTTTTGACAAGAAATGCAAAGAAAGGTGATTTCTCTGTGACTTCCTCAGGGCTCTGTGTACCAGAAGACGAACGCAATGTCTGAAATCAAGCGGGTCAATAAGGATAATTTCTGGGCCAAAGCAGAGGTGAGTGTCCCTCGGAGCACCAAGTGTTTGGATTGAGCTGGAGATTGTTGTCCATGTACTTATTCCATGTCTGGGAACTGGGATCAAGAGCTCAGGGAAGTGCAGAGCTGCTGCCGTGGGGTGCTCAGAGAGGAGGGGCTGAGTCTTGAAGGGGAAGGTGCTGCTTTATCTCATCTGGATTTGGCTCAGGGCTGCTGGGGTGGGCTCAGGGAGGGAGGACTGGGATGCACCCTGGCTCTCCTGGCAGACAGCTGGGCTGTATCCCAGCTCCCAGCAAACCCCAGCTGGCTGAGGAAACTGGTTTTTGAGCTCTCTGAGGGCTGCTCTGTTTCCTTGCCTTCCACCTTGGCTTTTATGGGGCTAAGCAATGACGTGTGAACCTTCTGGGTGGGTAAGTGCCCTGGGATCCACCGGTGCCCTGGGACCTGCCCTGTGCAGAGGGCCGGGAGGCTCCAAGTGCTGGCAGCGGGACTCCCCCCCTCTGAGCCCAGAAGGCCAAGGCTGTGCCTGTGTCCCCGCAGAAGGATGAGGAGAACCGGCGGCTGGAGGAGAAGAGGAGGGCGGAGGAAGAGCGGCAGCGGCTGGAGCGGGAGCAGCGGGAGCGGGAGCTGCAGGAGGCGGCGGGCCGGGAGCAGATATTTAAAGCCAGATCCACTGAAATTGAAGCCCAGAAGTGAGTAGGGCTTTAGGAATTATTTCCAGAGCCCATCCTGCTCTTTGGGATTCCTGTGGTGCTGGGTGTCCCTACCTACTACCTCTCTGAGCTGCCCCCACTGCAGCAAAGTTTATTCCTTAGGAAGTGGGGGATCATGTCCATGCATTTCCCACTGCTGGAATTCCTGCAGCCCCAGGAAATCTCTTTTAAAAAAATGGATATGAGAGGATCTTGCTCCAGCTGTGGGGGGAACATCTCCCTGTCTAACCCCCAAGGAGCTTGGCTGCTTGTCCAGCATCATCCCTGAGTCTCCCTGCCCATGGATCCTGCTTCAGGATTATTCTCCCTTTTGTTTCCCAGGCTCTTGCCTGGCACCTATCACCCCTATTTTTGGGCTGTCAGAGGTCCAGGGACCTCCAAGCCCTACAGGGACGACTCTGGGAAAATCTGTCCAGCTCCCATATTAAGATGCTTATGTCCATATCTCCAAGGAAGAGATTTCCTTGGAATGACCCCACTATTTGGAGCAGCTCCTGCCTCTCTCACCATGCTCCTCTCCTCAAGGGTGACCTGTAGCACCTTGTGTGGCCCTGAAGTGAGAGGGACCGTAACCAAAGTGAGGGATGGCCTTCATGTGCTATTCCCAGGGACCTGGAATAGTGGGGTGAGGTCTCAAATCCTCAGTTTTAACCCATTTGTCCCCACAGGAGACTCCAGCAGCAACAGGAGGCTGAGAACAGGGACAGGGAGCAGCAGCAATGGGTGAGCTCTGGTGTTGGCCCCAGGCGAAGTTTACCCATGGTGGAGGGGACAGGGACCTGGGACGGGGCAAGTGGAAATGGCCTCAAGTTGCACCAGGGAGGTTTAAGTTGGATATTAGGAAAATTCATGGAAAGGGTTGTCCAGCTCTGGCACAGCTGCTCAGGTCAGTGCTGGCATCCCCATTCCTGGGAGGATTTAACAGCTGTGTGGATGTGGCACTTGGGGACGCGGGTTAGTGGTGACTTTGGCTGTGCTGGGGGATAGTTAGACTTGATACTTTCAGAGAGTTTTTCCGACCTAAATCATCCCCCAATTCCATGAGATCAGGTCCCTGTTCTCAGCCCAGAATTCCCCTGTTTCCTCCTTATCCACCCTCCCTTGCTGTGTCGGTTCCTTGGGTCCAGAGGGGGCTGGGGGTGCAGGGGGTTCTGGCAGGAATTGGAGGGGGCTGGGGGTGCAGGGGGTTCTGGCAGGAATTGGAGGGGGCTGGGTCAGGGGGGCTGGTCTCAGGGGTGTCTCCTGGGCCACAGAAGGAGCGGGCTGAGGAGTACGAGGCGCAGCAGCGGAAGGGCGTCAGGAGAAGCGAGTCAGTGGAGAAAGCCCAGGTGAGGAGCTGGGAGGCTGGGCCCTGGGAAGGGGGGGCTGCCTGGATCTGCCCCCCTGACTGGGCTGTGTGCCCTCCCCGGGCAGGAGGCCGCCACGCTGATCGCGCAGAGAGCCGTCAACCCCCGCGACATCTTCAAGCAAAGGGAGAGAGCGGGGCCAGGGGACACGGGGGTGCCAGCCCAGCCAGGTACGGCCTGGGGACACGGGGAGGGAGTGTGTTGGGGCTGGGTCCCAGTCCCTGTGAGTCTCTCTGCACGTGGAGGGGTCCCAGTGGGGCAGCAATACTGTGAGGTCACAGCTGGAGCCAACAGCAGGCAGCTCTCACCACACTGATGTTCTCTGCTGTGCTGTGTCCTGCACCTGGCTCCTGCTGTTTTCCAGAGTGTGGTTCTAGCCAAGTTTTTATCACGAAGATTTCCATATTCTGATTCCCCCTCTGACCCTTAAAGTTTGTGTTGTTTTGGTTTTTTTAGAGTTTAATATATTAACACCAGGAAGAACACCACTAATTGCAATTTACCCTGACTGAATGAAATTTCACCCAAATATTTGAACTGCCCCAGCCGAGCAGGATCTTGTGCTGTTAGAAGAGCCTGATCCGATCTCTCAGATAGAAATCAGGAAGTTTGCAAACCAGAACTGAGAGTAGCTGAGGAAGTAGCTGTGACGAGTGTGTGACACCCCCAGGCGACTGCGACTGCCTCTGCCACGTCCTCCTCCTCCTCCTCCTCAGCCCAACCCCCTCTAAAGCACCTTAAATTGATTTGGAATAATCACTTTCTCTTGGTGATAGGAGCATGAATCCCTACTTCCTTGGGCAGGCAGGCATGCCATTGGTGGGGGAGGAGGGAATTCCACTCTGGAAAAATGTCTTTTTTGGTGGTTAGACATCATGGGGAGAGACTGACTTTGAGGTATTTCATTAGGATTTGATGCTTTTCAGGGAGGAAAGGGAGATACATGCCCTGGAATCTGGATCTGACCCAGAGATAAGGGTAGGCAGGAGTCTTGGTGCTGGTAGGGCTTGTCTGGGAATTCTCCTCAGCTTTTGTTTGGTTTGGAGGTGGAGGTGAGGAGATAGCAGTGCAGTTGCCTCCTGCCACAGGAAGTGCACTGGCAGAAACCAGTTTGCATCATCCCCTCCCAGTTTGATGTCTATGGAGTTCAGGCTGCTCCAAAAGTCACCATGGCAAGCCAGAGGCAGAGCCCTCATGGAAAGCCAGAGACAGGGGCCTCCAGCTCTTCCTCCATAGATATCTTTTTTTTTTTTTTTTTTAAATTTTCTCTTGGCTGCTGCTGTAACTAGTTGCCAAACTTGTTTTCCACAACCAGGATTAGAGCTGGAAAATCCTGCTTGGGAGGGTGATCCAGCAACACCTGTGGGTGCAAGGTCAGGCTGGGAGACCCCCCTGCCTGACCAGCTCCTGCAGCCCCCTCAACTCCTTTTGCAGGGAAGCTCCGCAGCCCGTTCCTGCAGAAGGAGATGAACTCTGTGCCCACTCCTGCCTCCCCCAGCCGGGATGTCTGGGGGTCCCCACCAGCCTCCCCAGTACCTGCAGCAGGTACGTGCATGGCTCCCTCCACTCCCCAAAGCTTTTCTCCTCATCTTTCCAGCTAGATCTCACCAAACTGGGCATTTTGAGGCTGGGCTTGGAGATTCTATTTGGTTTTCCCCTGGGCTTTGTCTCCAGCCAGGGCTGAGCATGATGCTGAGGATGAGGATGGTTCCTGCTTGTCTTCAGTTGAAGGCTCAGGGGGATGAGGACATCTCCTGCTGGAATTCAGGCTGGAATTTGGCTCTGTGCACCCCCAGCCTTCCTCCAGACCTGCCACAGTCAGGGCTTTGACAGTCAGGCTTGGACTTTTCCAAAATGCCCCAAGGCCCAGCCGAGGCGGCTCCGCCCCTGTGCAGAGGTTCCCCTGTTCCAGAGTTAGACTGGCTTGTTTCCTTGTTCCAGTAAAGTACACAGGCACAGACGGACAGGACAAGAGGGACTGGCTTCCCACTGCCAGAGGGCAGGGTTAGATGGGATATTGGGAAGAAATCCTTCCCTGTGAGAGTGGGCAGGTTGTCCAGAGAAGCTGTGGCTGTCCCAGGATCCCTGGAAGGCCAGGTTGGATGAAGCTTGGAGCAACCTGGGACAGTGGAAGCACTGCCCAAGCACTTCCCAGTGGTCTGGGGGAAGAAGTGATTCCAGAGAAGGCCTGGCTGTGCCCAGAGGTCTCCCTGTGCCCTGTAGGTGGCACTGAGGGCTGGCCTTGTTCCTGAATCGTGGAATCACAGTTTGGTTTGGCTTGGACGGGATCTCAGAGACCATCTAGTTCCACCTTCCCTGCCATGGGCAGGGAACCAGGGATGTGCTGGGGCCAGAGTCCAGCTCCCTTGTCCCCAGGCCATTGTCACCACTAGATGCTGCTCTTGGCCAGGACCTCTGCTCCAGCCCTTCCCCTTTATGGGAATTTTTTTCGTCTTGAGCGAGTTTATCCCTTCCGTGGCTCTATCCCTTCCCTATCAGAGGTAGATCTCTCCTTTGTCCTTTTGGATCTCACTAAACCCCCGCTCGCTCCATCCCCCTGCTGGGCAGGAGACCCAGGGGACACCCAGCTCCCAGCAGGGATGTGCTGTCACTCCAGCCTGGAGCAGGAGCCAGATGAGGGCATGGTTTTGGGTGACAGGTGCCTTGTTTCTCCTCAGGACGGGACTCTGGGTACAATTCTGGTGTCCCAGGGTCCCACGCAGAAGAGAATCTGTATGAGGAGCCCCCGGAGCCCTCGGCCATCTACGAGGAGCCACCCCAGGTGAGTCTGGGGGGCAGGGGACCCCCTTGGAGCACGGCCCTAGGATGAGCCTGGAGCACTTTTCTGAGCTAAAATCATAGGAAATGGTGAAACCCCAGGGCTCAGGTGTACTCAGGGTGCACCCATGTGTCAAAGGGAGTGCTGCTATGTCCCTTCCCAGTGCTCCCAGTCGGAGACACTGGTACTAAGTCCCTAGCACTCATCCTGCACCCCAGGGCTGCTCCAGCCTGGAGCAGTGTCACATGTCAGTGCCACATCCCAGAACCAGTGAGGGGAGAGGATACACCAGCCTCTTCCAAAGCCCTTTCTCCTCTTTCTCCTGCTTCTCTGCACATCTGGACCCAGTGGAGTTGGCAATCCCAGCTATTCCTGGTGCACTGCTAGATTTGCCTATGGCTCATCCTGGGGCTGTGCTGCTGTGTTGCCCTTGGAGATGTAGGGCCCCTTTGGTTTCTTCCCTGCTCACCAAACCATCAGCATTCCAAACATTTTCTCATTCTGGAATTTGTCTGGAAGTGTCCAGCAGGTTCCAAAGGATTCCAGAGGAGATGGGCTCAATGATCCCCTCAAACCTTTCCTGAAGAGAACAGACCACAGCCAGCTCAGGCTCTGGCAGAAATGTTTCAGAAGCTGGAGCTTATCTGTTGGGGGATGAGCCTCTGTCTGCAGCAGGGATCCCAAGGGACCAGAGGGGTTGTCTGCCACTGGTCTCCGGTGTTTCCATTGGGATGAGAGCCCAAGGGATTGGTGTTGAGCCAGGTGGAGATGTGGCTCTTTGGCTAAGAGCTGGTTTGCTCCTGTGGCAGACATATGGCACAGCTTCTCTGTGAGCCCATGTTTTATTCCAGAGGGCACCCAGCAGGTCTCCAAGCCTTGGGGGGCTGATGGACATTTCTGGGCTTTGGGCATTGTTGTTCTCTTCCCTCCCACTGTTCTCCTGGTAATTCCTGCTCTACTCTCCTTCCTGAAGGAACAAGTTGCCGATGCCAAATACGACTACGGGGTGGAGTACCAGGAGCCCCCAGACCTGGCGGGGAAGGGGCTCTGTGCCCGGGCACTCTATGACTACCAGGCTGGTGAGACCCACAGAGCCACTACCCTTGTCCTGTCCCTCCAGACCCTTGTCCCCAGTCCCTCTCCAGCTCTCTTGGAGCCCCTTGAGGCACTGGAAGGGGCTCCAGTGTCTCCCTGGAGCTTTCTCTGCTCCAGGCTGGACATTCCCAGCTCTCCCAGCGTGTCTCCAGAGCAGAAGGGCTCCAGCCCTTGGAGCACCTCCATGGCCTTCTCTGGACTCGTTCCAGCAGTTCCACATCCCTCTTCTCTTGGGAAGCCCAGAGCTGGGGTAGTTGAGGTGGTCTGACCCTGCTCCCTTGTCTGTCCCATGGCAGCTGATGACACTGAGATCTCCTTTGATCCTGAGAACATCATCACCAACATCGAGATGATCGATGAGGGCTGGTGGCGCGGCTACGGCCCCGACGGCCACTTTGGGATGTTCCCTGCCAACTACGTGGAACTGATAGAGTAGGGAACTGGCTCTAGGGGGGCTGGCGGGGGCTCCAGACCCCTGGGACTGCTCCAGACCCCTGAGCCCACTCAGCTCCTGCCTGATTCTTCCAAACAACACATGGCTTTTTCTTCTCTCTTTCTCTCTCTCTCAGTCAAGTGCCATTCCCCAGTCCCTTGGCAGTGGGGCCCCCCAGGCATTACCTCCCTCTCCCCCGTAGCTGCCCTTGGGTGGGTGAAGGAAGGGCCCCATCCCACCCTGAGCCCACAGTGCTGGTCTCCCCCTCCTCCCTCGGCTTTGGCGTGGTGAGGAGGGCGTGAAAAATCCCTCAGAGGAACTTTCAGGGAACAAATTACCTCCCCCCTGTGCTCCCTCCTACCCCGTGACCTTGGACCTGCTACAGCCACTCTGGAGAAGCCACTTTCCGAATTTTATTTCATTGGAAAGGCTCATCAGAATAACTGTGGGAACCTGCAGGGTCTGACATGATCAGGAGAGGTGAATCCTGGCTCTGTTCCCCACCACCCTGAGCACACTGAGCTTGCCACGTGTGATCCTGTGTTCTCCTCCCTGCTCTCCCCACTGTTCCCTCCCCTCACCCCAAACATGCTCCAGGGATTTGAATTGGGAGTGAATAACCTCTCCTGCAGTGCAGATCCAGCCAGGCTGAGCAGGTGGGACCCCCCTCCCCACCCCCCCAAACTCACTGTGAACAAGGAAAAGCCCAGCCCAGTCCAGCTCAGCTCAGCCCAGCCCCTGCCCCACACAGAGTTTCCTGCCCTGGTGTCGCTTTAGGAATAGGAGGAGAGAAAGGGCTGGGGGGTCCCAGCTCACCCACCCCTCCTGCAGGTGCAGGGGGACATGGTGGCTTCTCTGAGTCCCTCCCCCAAGTTCCTTCTTCTCCTTGCTCCCCCTGGGCCCTCCCCAGCTACAATAAAAGGGCTTTTCTTTGGTGATGGATATAGCAGGATCCTGGTGGGAACTGGGGAGGAATGCCAGGGGTTTGGTGCCTATAATGCCAGACGTGTTATCACACCAGGTTGTTGTGAGCAGAGAAGGAGGGGGTGACTGAGGATATAGTTAGTCTCAACACTAATTACCTGGGTCTAATGAGGGGGGAAGCAGCGTGCAGTGGTTCGGGTCCTGGGGACAGGGTGGCCCCAGTGTGGAGAGGGGCTTTGTGTCTGTGGCTGGTAGCACTGGTGGTTTGAGGACACCAGGGATATTGGGGGTGCAGGGACTGTGGAGAAAGCAGAGGGTGGATTGGAGGTACACTGGAGATTTGGAGATATGAGGGGTCTGGGGACATGGGGGACCCATAGTGGCAGCCAGATGGGTGCCACAGGCCATCTCCCACCCTTCCCCAACACATGGGGCCAGGGGCTCACACAAGGACCTGGGGACATTGTATGGCCATGGGCATCACTCCGTGGGGCAGAGAACTGATAACACAGGTGGCTCTGCTGTGTGCCACACTGGGTGACCTCACACCAGGGTGCTGGGGACACTTCATCCCCTGCACTGGTATTGCCCTGTCCTGTCTGAGTCCCCTCATGCCCCCCCACACCCAGGGCTGGTACCACACTCAGCAGGACATGGCCCTGTCCCTTTATTCACCAGGACATGGGTGCAGGGGTAGGTCTGTGGGCACAGCATGGGCACAGTGTGGCACCCCAGAGGACAGAGGAGCACATGGGACATGTTGTACTTTTCCCCACACGTGGTGAGAAGTGTCCAGGGGCCAGGGATGGCAACAGCGGGCAGAGGGAGTGGGACAGTGGGGACAGGTGCCCTCTGCCCCTCTGTCCCAGGTCGAGGAGGAAACAGTCACTAGTGTGGAAGCTGGCCTGGGACGGGCTCCACTGGCTCACCCAAATCCTCCTCTTGCCCTTCACATGGGAGGGTTTGGGCACGGGACTGGGGCCAGGCTGGGCGAGTGTGAAGGCTGAGGCCACGCTGCCCTCCTGCCAGCACAGGGCAGGGGCTCAGCACCAGATGGGGGTGACAACCACCCAGCACGGACACTGAGCAGCTGGAGGGGATGCTGAGTAGTGCTGAGCCCGTGGTGGGGTGCCCAGCACCCAGTGGGAGTGCTGAGTGTCTGGTGGGGGTGCCCAACATCTAAGAGGGATGGTGAGCAGTGCCCAGCACCCAGTGGTGCTGAAAGAACCAACACAGACACGAGCACCCAAGAGGGAGGCCGAGCAGCTTCTGGGGGTGCCCAGGGGGGCCATCATGCTCAGCAAGGACGAGGCAGAGCACTGAGGGTGCAGAGAGCCCCGCGGTGGGGCTGGGAGCCTGGGGGGAATGCTGAGTGCTGGAGCACCCCGAGCACCCCTGGGGACCTCCGTACCTGCCAGGAGAGGCCGGGGGGAAGCAGCCCCTGAGGGGGTCGGACTCTGCAGCGAGCTCAGCTGGGCGGAGAGGGGGGCACAGGCTCGTCCTGCGAGGAGTCCCGGCCGAGGGCAGCCAGGTGAGCACGCAACCCCACCTGGCTCACGCCATCTCGCAGCCCCTCCATCCCCCGTGCTCGCCTACCCGCAGGCGGAGCGGGCTCGCTCCTCCAGCCCGTTGTGCAGCACCAGGTACGCGTCCCCCGAGAAGAAAACGCCCGGGGTGGCCGCGGGGACCGGCGCTGGCCGCAGCTGCTGCAGCCGCCGCACGGGCAGGAAGAGGAGCGACTGCGGGGCGGGGGGGGGTCAGATGGCAGCGATCGGGGCACGGGCGAGGGCACGGGGGTACATTCCGGGGAGAGTGGTGTGCATGGCCGTGGGATGGATGGCAGATAGACCTGTGGATGGAGAGACACCGTGAGATGGTTGCAAAGGATGGAGAGCCAGGAGGGAAGTCAAGGACACCTCAGCAGACCCCACACCATTCTGCGGACCCTCCTGAGGAACTCCCTGCTCCCAAACCCCTCCTCAATGCTGCTGGACCACCACACTTTCAGGGGTCCCCCCCACCCACTGCTGGGACATCCATCCTCCTGGTCCCACTCTGGGATCCCCATCCCGCCGGGACCCTCATGGGATCCCTACCCCATCCTACTGGGACCCCCCCTTTCCAGGACCACCTACCCCTCCTGTGCCACCTGTGGGCCACTCGCCCGGCGGTCCCAGGCCTCTGCCCCCCTGCCAGGGGCTGGGGCAGCTCTGGGGGTCCGGAGGAGGTGGAGTCTTAATTGAGAAGGGGGGACTATACTGGGCGTGAAGATGATACTGGAAGCTGTGGTGGATGGGCTGTATGGGGGTGGAGCTGAACTGGAAGGGGGCTGTAGTGGCTGGGGGACTGTACTGGATGGTCTGTGAGGGGCTGGGATTGGGGTAGCTGTACTGGGAGCTGTTACTGGTGGGGGGATTTGTACTGGGAATGGGAGGGCTGTACTGGGGTAAGACTGTAGTAGGGGGAGGGAGGCGAATTGTACTCAGGGCTGTGCTGGGGGAGCCATAACAGGCTGGGGAGGCTGTAATGGGAGTGGGAGTGGAACTGGAAGAGGGGGCATTCCTGGGGGCTGCATGAGGTGGAGTAGGGGCTAAAGCAGAAGCACTGGGAAGTCACTGGGCTGCACTGGGAGGCACTGGGAAGTGCAGGTGGGGCCCCCCAACTCCCGGCAGGCCCCAGCATTGTTGGACAGTGAGTCATGGTTGGGGGCCACGCGTGTGACGGGGGAGGGTCACGCATGTGACGATGGCGGGCGGCCGGAGCTGCCACGTGGCCCTGCTGCCACTGCGGCCCGGGGAGCCTGCGGGGCCCGGGCGGGGGGGGACACTCAGTGCACCCCAGCATCACCCCCTGGACCCCCGGCGAGCACCCTGGGGGGGCACGCCCCAGCCTGAAGCTCAACCCTGCAAGCCGGGGGCTCGCGGGGGGTCACATATGTGTAATGCATGTGCAGAGTGTGCAGAGCGTGTGTCCTGCATCCATCCCCTGTGTGCAGAGTGTGCACTGCATCCATCCCCTGTGTGTGTGTGCGCTGCATCCATCCCCTGTGTGTGTGCACTGCATCCATCCCGTGTGTGTGCACTGCATCCATCCAGTCCCTTCAACCCAGCCCAGCGCCCGTGTGTGCTCAGGGCCAGTCCCGGTGCCAGTGCCGGTACCAGTGCAGGTGCCGGTGCTAGCGCAGCGTGGGTCCCCGGCAGTGCCGGTGCCGGTGCCGGTGCCGGTGCCAGGCAGCGCCAGTCCCGCCCGCTGTCAGTGCGGATTCCCGGCAGTCCCAGCCCCGGTGCGGTGCCAGTACCGGGCCAGCGGCAGCGACAGTGTCAGTGCCGGTGCCGTTCAGTGCCGCCCGGTGCCGTTAAGCGCCAGTGCCGCCCGGTGCCGAGCAGATCCCGCCCCAGCCGCAGCACCGCCCCCAGCCCGCCCGTCTGGGGCTCTCGGGGCTCCCGGGGAGCGGGGCCGGTGCAGAGCGCGATGGTCCCGGCGGGGCCGCCCCGCTCCTGCCTCCTGCTGACGGCCGCGCTGCTGCCGCTGCTGCCGGTACCGGCACCGGGGGCAGCCCCGGGCCCCCCCGCGCTCACCGACGCCGAGATCGAGGAGTTTCTGCGGGGCTTCCTCGGACCCGGGGACGGCGGGGACCGGGACGGGGACGGCACTGAGCTGGGCTTCGACACGCCCCTCGACATCAGCACCGGCACCGGCACCGGTGAGTGATCGGCACCAGGATCCCGCGGGGAACGGGGGTGGCGGGGTGGGGGACCCCCAGCCCGGCCCCGCCACGCGCACCCTGCCTCGGACTGGCTGCCCCCCCCACTTCTGTCCCCTCAGGCTCTCCGGGGTTGCTGACGGAGCCTGAGAAACCCAGGAAGGGGAAGAAGGAAAAACCCCCCAAGAAGCCCAAGGAGAGACCCCGGAGCCCAAAGAAGGATAAGGACAAGGCCAAGGACAAGGACCGGGGCAAGAAGGAAAAACCCCCCAAGAAATCCAAGGAGAAGCCACTGAAAGGCTCTGAAAACCCACCCAAAGGCTCTGAAAAACCCCCAAAAGGCTCCAAAAAGCCCAAGGAGAAGCCACCTAAGGCCACCAAGCCCTCTGGAAAGAAGCCACCAGTGCCACCAAGCCCCCCCACTGAACGGCCCCCAACCCTGCAGCCCTCACAGGACAAGGAGGATGAAGAGACACCTGAGTTCCTGAAGCCTTTGCACAACAAGGAGGAGGAGGAGGAGGAGGAGAAGGATGGAGGTGTCCGAGCTGAGTTTTGGGGACACCCATCTCGCCACTAGTGGGGTTGGGATGGGAGGTCTCAGCACAGCAGAGCATCACCCCATGTCCTGCTCAGCGGCCCTGGCAGCACCCTACAGCTGGCTGGGCTTTGTCCCCTTGGGTTTCCTCTCCATCCTCTCACTTTCCTTCCCATGGGATTTTCTTCCCACTGGAGGCCGGGGGGGCAGGACAGGGGCCTGGAGAGGCCATGCCAGCCCCTCACTTTGTCCCCAGGAGAGCTAGAAGAGCCACCAAATGAGCGCCGGGGGCTGGACCGAGAGGACTGGAACCCTGAGCCCCAGCCAGGTGAGTGCCCAGTCCCCAGGGCCACCACCCTGTGTCTTGGGGACACTCCTCTGCAGGCCAGGGTCACCCCTCTGCACCCTGGGGCTATCTCCCTGAGTCTTGGAACCACGTCCCTGCACCCCAGTGCTATATCCCAGCTCCCCAGGACCATGCTCCTGTAACATGGGCCACCTCCTTGTTCCCAAATGCTACCTTCCTGCACCCCTGTCACCTTCCTGTGTCCCAACATCGTCTCCCTGCATCCTGGTGCCACCACCTTGCACGCCAGGACCACGCCCCTCATCCCTGGTGGCACTTCTCTGCACCCCACTGCACTCTGGACTAATTCCCTGCTCCCAAGTGTCACTTCCTATGTGCTCCAGGTCCATCACTCTTACCTCAGGGCCTCCTTTCTATTCTCAAGTGCCACCTCCCTGCTCTCTGTTGTCCCCTGCCTGCACCCCAGTGCCACCCTGTGCCCCTTCTCCACGTGTCCCTTCTTTGCAGAGGTCCCTGAGGAGGCAGAACCCCCAACTCTGGACTACAACGAGCAGCTGGAGCGGGAGGACTACGAGGACTGTATGGTGCTGGGGTGTGGGTGGGGGGCCGCCAGGGCCCCTGGCCTGCAGCAAAGGATGGAGGGCATGTCCTCCCCTGCTTTCACCACAAAGCCACCCTCTGTGTCCCCAGTTGAGTACATCCGGCGGCAGCAGAAGCCCCCCAAGCCCCCAAGCAGGAGGAGACCCGAGCGAGTCTGGCCCCAGCCTGAGGAGACACGTACGTGGGAGGATGGGGACATGGGGGGCTGGCACCGCCCAGGGTGAGGTTGGGGGACAGTCTCCAGCCTTGGGAGCCCAGGGAAGCAGCATTTTGGGGTAGCCTGGAGCTGGGGTGAACATGGGGACAGCATAAGGTCTGCAGGAGCCCTGTAGGGGTGTGGGGATCTCTTGGTGGCACAGGGGTCCTGTGGGATGTAGGGGGGTCCTGTAAGGACACAGAGAACCCTGCAGGGACGTGGGGACCCTGTGAGGGCATGGAGAACCCCGTAGGGACAAGGAGTTCCCATGGGAGCATGGGGGACTCTTGGGGGGACACTACAGATGTGGGGATCCCTTAGGGGCATGGGCACCCCAGTGGAATACAGAGGGGTCTGGTGGGGACGTGGGGACCTCATGGTACATGGGAACCAGAAAGGAAATCTGGGTTCCAGAGGGGCATGCTGACCCCACAGGGGACAGAGGGCACCCTGCAGGGACATGGGGACCCCTCATTGCCTCTCCATCTCCAGCACAGCCCCTTCCCTTCCCTCCCCTCCCCCGAGCAGAGCCGGAGGAGCCCCCCCCGCAGCCGCTCCCGCAGCCCCCCTTGCCCGGCCCGGTGACAGAAGGGGACTATGGCGAGGGCTTCGAGCCACCCGACTATGACGACTGTGAGTGAGGAACGGGAAGGACGAGGCACCCAGCACCCCCAGTCACCCCTGCCCCTCCTGTCTCCAGAAGGTTGTCCCAGCCCCTCACCCTGTGCCCCCCAGGGACCTACGGGCTGCCCCCACCGAGGAAGCCCCACGAACACCTGGACAAAGAGGACAGGATAGAGACAGACGAGGAGAAAATCAGACCCTGTGAGAGGGGGTGGAGGGGGCTGGGCAGGGTGGGCAGGGCCCGGGGGGGCAGGCATGTGCCCATAATAGGCATGTGTACCCCAGGGTTGATGGCAGAGCCACAGGGAGGGTGGCATGTCCCTGGGCTGGGTCCCATCCCCACAGTGGGTGTCAAATCCCCACAGCGAGTGGCACATCACCAACGTGGGTCACATGTCACATGGTCAGTGGCATGTCCCTGGGATAGGTGACATATCTGGATGCTGAGTGTCACCTCCCTGGAGTGGATGTCACATCACCAGGGTGGGTGTCATGACTTCAGGCATGGTGGCACATCCCTAGAATGGGTGGCGTGTCCCTGGGGTGCGTGACATGGTGAGTGTCACATCCCCAGGGAGGTGGCATGTTCCTGGGGTGGGTGTCACACCCCTAGCATCAGTGGCACATTCTTGGGGTGGGTGGCATGTTCCTGGGACTGGTGTCACGTCCCTGGGGTGGGTACCACCTCACCAACAGTGAAGCCCAAGAAAGAGGAGGAGGAGGAAGAGGAGCACTGGGCAGAGGAGAAGGGCCAGGACCGCAAAGGTGGGTGCCAGACCCCATTCCTGTCCCCTCACACCTGTCCCCCTCCTTGCCTTCCTCACTGTGCCTTTTCCTTCCCCAGGAAAACAAAAAAAACCAGGAGGAAAGAAGTGGGATCCAGATGAGGAGGAATGGGCCCCTCCAGCAGAGAAGAAAAGTGAGTGCCCCCATTCGTGGGGTGACAGGGACACCCTGCTGGGGAGTGGAAGTCCATCATGCCCTATCCCCTACTGTCCCCAGGGTGTCCCCCAATCGGGCTGGAGTCCCACCGCATCGAGGATGACCAGATCCTGGCCTCCTCCATGCTGCGCCACGGGCTGGGTGCCCAGCGTGGCCGCCTCAACATGCAGGTGAGGGTCACCCCCAGCAGCCACCCCCCAGGCCATGGGGACGCCCCCACCCACATCCCGCTCACTGCTCCCCAGGCGGGCACCAACGAGGACGATTTCTTTGATGGGGCATGGTGTGCCGAGGATGACAGCCGGGCACACTGGCTGGAGGTGGACACCCGCCGCATCACCATGTTCACCGGCGTCATCACCCAGGGCCGCGACTCCCAGATCCAGTATGAGGACGTGGGGGTGGGGACGGGGACGTGGGGCAGGGGAGCAGCGCGGGGACCCCTGCCCCAACCTGTCCCTGTCCTCCCACAGTGATGACTTTGTCACCAGCTTCTATGTGGGCTTCAGCAACGACAGCCAGCACTGGGTGATGTACAGCAATGGCTATGAGGAGATGGTGGGGACCTGTTCTGGGCGGGTGACGTGGGAACAATGGGGAGCCTCTTGGGTGCATCTCTTCCTCCTTGGCAGATGTTTTATGGCAACGTGGACAAGGACACACCGGTGCTGAGTGAGTTCCCTGAGCCGGTGGTGGCCCGGTATATCCGCATCTACCCCCAGCGTTGGAATGGGAGCCTCTGCCTGCGCCTTGAGGTCCTGGGGTGCCCCCTCTCTGGTAACAGTCCCCCCAAAGCAGCCTGGGGGCCATGGGGGGTGGGATCTTTGCAGGCATCCCCCGCTACTGTGTCCCTGTCCCCTCCACAGCTGTCAGCAGCTACTACACCCAGCAGAACGAGGTGACCTCCACGGACAACCTGGACTTCCGACACCACTCCTACAAGGACATGAGGCAGGTGGGCACTGCTGGGGGACAGATCTGGCAGGGAGTGGGATCCTCTGTAGGGGATGGAATACTCGTGTCAACAAATCCATTGAGTGGCATTCTCTGTGGGGTTGGAACACTTCATGGTGGTGGGATCCTCTGTGGGGTGGGATCCTCTGTGAGGAGTGGACGCCACTGTGGAGGTGGGCACACCTTTGGGGCATGGCATTCTCTGTGGTTTGGTTGTGGGCACTTCAGTGGTGGTGAGCATCTTCCTAGGGTGGGATCCTCCATGGGCATGGGACCCTCTGTAGGGTGTGGCCTCGTGCCCCCAAGCACTGCCCCCATCTCTCCCCACTCTGCAGCTGATGAAGGTAGTGAATGAGGAGTGTCCTACCATCACCCGCATCTACAACATTGGCAAGAGCTCACGGGGGCTGAAGATCTACGCCATGGAGGTCTCTGACAACCCGGGCGAGCACGAGACGGGTGAGGGAGCTGTGAGGGTCTGGGGGCCCCCAGCCATGGTGCCGGGTGTTTGCTGACCCTCCTCGGTCCCCCCCTCCAGGTGAGCCCGAGTTCCGCTACACGGCGGGGCTGCACGGGAACGAGGCACTGGGCCGGGAGCTGCTGCTGCTGCTGATGCAGTTCCTGTGCAAGGAGTACCAGGATGGGAACCCCCGCGTGCGGGGCCTGGTCACCGACACCCGCATCCACCTCGTCCCGTCCCTCAACCCCGACGGCTACGAGCTGGCCCATGAGGCGGTGAGGGGGCGGCAGGGTGGGATGGGCCATGAGGCAGTGAGATAGGACAGTGGAGCAGTGGGGTGGGGTGTGGGGAGCTGGGGTGGGCTGTGGAGCAGTGGGATGGGATGGCAAAGCAGTAGGATGCAGCCTCCCCTCACAGGTCACCACTGCCCTGGGCTGGCCACAGGGCTCCAAGCCGTGCACCTGAGATGTGTCAGAGAAGGGGATGAGACCTGGAGCAGTGGGATGGGATATGGGTGGTGGGATGCAGCCCCCCTGGACTCACCAGTGTCCTGGGCTGCCTGCAGGGCTCCGAACTGGGCAACTGGGCACTGGGCCATTGGACAGAGGAAGGCTTTGACCTCTTTGAGAACTTCCCTGACCTGGCCTCAGCACTATGGGCAGCCGAGGAGAGGCGGCTGGTGCCCCACCAGTTCCCCAACCATCACATCCCCATCCCGGAGCACTACCTGTCTGAAGATGCAGCGGTGAGTGCGGCACAGGGCACAGGGGCCTGGAGAGGGTGGCAGGGGGTGACACCTCATACCCTGTGCCTGCCTCACAGGTGGCAGTGGAGACACGGGCTGTCATGGCGTGGATGGACAAGAACCCCTTTGTACTGGGAGCCAACCTGCAGGGTGGGGAAAAGCTGGTATCCTTCCCCTTCGACACGGCCCGGCCCAGTCCCCCAACGCCGGCAGCTGCCCCTCGTCCCCTGGACTACGAGGATGAGCGCCCCGAGCTGCAGGAGACCCCTGACCACGCCGTGTTCCGCTGGCTCGCCATCTCCTATGCCTCAGCACACCTCACCATGACCGAGACCTTCCGTGGGGGCTGCCATGCACAGGACGTGACCGACGCCATGGGCATCGTGCAGGGTGCCAAGTGGCACCCCCGGGCTGGCAGTAAGTTGGGGCCACTGGCATGGCTGCCTCGTAACCTGGCCATTGTCAGGTGAGCAAGCGGCTGGGTGGGTGTTTCTGTGCTCTTGCAGGTATGAATGACTTCAGCTACCTGCACACCAACTGCCTGGAGCTCTCCATTTACCTGGGCTGTGACAAGTTCCCCCATGAGAGTGAGCTGCAGCAGGAGTGGGAAAACAACAAGGAGTCTCTGCTCACCTTCATGGAGCAGGTGTGTAACTGGGACATGGCCACAGCTGCTCCACCTGCCCCACAGAGCTCCACTCATCCCTTTTCCTCACCCAGATCCACCGAGGAATCAAGGGTGTGGTGACAGACCAGCAGGGAGAGCCCATTGCCAACGCCACCATTGTGGTGGGAGGCATCAACCACAACGTCAGGACAGGTGGGTACCGTGAGGTGCTGGCAGGGTGCTGGCAGCACCGCGCCGCCCTCAGCCCACCCTGCTGCTCCTTGTCTGCAGCCAGCGGCGGGGACTACTGGCGCATCCTGAACCCGGGTGAGTACCGTGTGTCGGCACGGGCCGAGGGCTACAACCCGAGCGTCAAGACTTGCCACGTCCTCTACGACATCGGGGCCACCCAGTGCAACTTCATCCTGTCCCGCTCCAACTGGAAGCGCATCCGGGAGATCATGGCCATGAACGGGAACCGGCCGATCCGGCGGGTGGTGCCCGGCCGGCCCATGACGCCCCGCGAGCGCCTGCGGCTGCGGCTGCGGCTGCGGCACCGCCTGCGGCTGCGCGAGCAGATGCGGCTGCGGCGCCTCAACGCCACCGCGGCCACCAGCAGCCCCACGGCCACACCGGCCACCACCGCACTGCCCTTCCCCTTCAGCAGCACGGCCTACACGCCCTGGAGCCAGGAGCCACCCACTGCTGGCACCTGGGAGATGGACACTGAGACAGAGGTGGTCACTGAGCTGGTGACAGAGACGGAGGGCTGGGAGCTGCACACAGGGACAATGCAGCCCCTCACCACAGCCGAAACCTACACCGTGAACTTTGGGGACTAGGGACACTTTACCCCTCACTCTGCTTCAGGCCATAGCCGGACGCTTCGGCATCCGCTTCCAACATCTTCCCTGAGCCCAGGCAGCTGTTCCAGGTGGGCTCCAGCCCCCTGCTGCTTCCAAGGACTGCGGGCATTGCTGCCAACACCTGGGTGCTGTCAGGGACATGCTACCCCATCCTTCGGAGCCAGGGTGGCAGCCCACTGTCTGTGCTCCAGTGGGGTGGCAGGAGTGGTACTGCTCTCCTGGGCAGGGCCCATGGAGGCAGGCACAGCCTTTCTCCCCTCCATACAATTTTTGTTACACAAATAAATCAAGTTATATTGGTATGAACATCTTGTCCCTCCAGTGCTTTCCCAGCTCTGTCACCCTCCTAGAGGACAGACAAAGGGAGTGGGTGCCAGGACTCCTCGAAGGGTGGGGGCTTGTGGAGTCTGTGCCCTCATTGTGGTCAGTGTCCAACTTCCATGTCCCCGTCCTCACTATCAGCCCCAAAGCCAGAGAAGGTGATGGGCTGGCAGGTGAGGTCACGCAGGTTGACGAGGCAAGCGGTCTGCGTGGCACTGAAGTCCGGCACCGTCACCAGCAGCACCCGCTGCCCTTCCTTCCCTGAAACACAGACGGGTGTCAAGCAGAGGAGACCCCAGCAGCCCCCAGCATGGCTTCCCAGCCCCTGAAGGATCTGGTGTGCTGCAAGACTCACCTTGGAGCAGCTTGGACTGGAAGTGGGGTGCATTGCCACAGAAGTACACATGAGGGCACTCAGTGAGGATAAACGGGTCAGATTTGTAGAATGGGTAACAGCCTGCGGAAGATGGGAATTAGGGGGGGAGCCACTGGCAAAGCCTCCCCATTCAACAATCCCCCAGCCTTCACCATACCCAGGGTATCTGGGGCCGTAGGGCTCATGTGTCCTGCCAGCAGCGTCCACTCCAGGATCTCCAGGTAGTCATCCATGCTGCTGTACTTAAAGATATCACTGATGTTTTGTCCTGATGTCCCCAAAAACCTACATTATGGGGGAAAGAAGGGGAGCTTTAGATGCTGGACGTGTTGGGACATGGCCCATGGTCCCATGCCACTGACAGTCACCAGGGCTGGTAGTGCACAGGGTTTGTTTACCTGACACCATCCAGGCTGGCCTGGTAGGGGTTGGTTACGAGGCGCAGAGTGGCGTAGGCACTGGCCAGGGGCAGCATGCAGTGGTGCAGGGGCTGCTGCGGCAGCGTGTAGTTGGTGGGGTCAAACTCACCGGGCATCACGTCCACAGGCACCGAGGTCTGTAGGTAGAGTGAGGATCAACCAGGTGGCCAAAGTGGCCTCCAAGGGGGCTCAGAGCAAAGCCCTGGTGTCACTGCTGCTCCTTTTCCCCAGGACACCCTGCTTGGCTTCACAAAGGAGGCCAGATCCCAAGAGAAGGATTTGGAGCAGGGCTGTGATCTGCCTCACCATATGGGGTGCTCAAAGGGAAGCTGGTGCTGCGGAAGGGGGTTTTGCCACCCTGCACTCCAGACTGCTATCCTGCCTCAGGAACAAGGCTCCCTCCCCCAAAGAAACCTGATTCCCCCGCCAACCCCAAGCACTCACACAGAGCTGCAGTAGGATCTCATCCAGCATCTTCACAGCCTCCACACTTGCAGCCTGCGTCTTCTTGGTCAAGTACTTGGCCTGGGTGAGTAGGAAGACAGTGAGAGACAAGCCTGCACCCCCTCTGCTCCCTCTCCACACCCTCCCAGCACCCCAGGAGCACTGTGAGGCCGCAGCCCCCTCCTTGCTGTACCTTGTTGATAGTGTCTCGGCTCTGCGTGTTCTGGCTCAGCAGATTCCCGGCCAGAATAACACGGGTGATGTGAGCAGCGCAGCTCTGCTCACCCTCTGCACCCAGCTGCCCTGTCACCACATCCACTAGCAGCTGAGTGCTCAGCAGGGCCTCCCCACTCACACTGCCCAGCCCCAGTCCCGAGGCCAGCAGCACGAACCTGGATGGATGGAGAGGCTCAGGCAGTGTGCCACTCCCAAACTTAGGGGCTTCAGAGAGCCAGGGCAGGGGGCCCAGACCCCCTGCCAGCCCTCTTGGCACAGGGGGCTCAGGGACACATCAGGGACACAGGGCCAGCCCCAGCCCTGCTGCTGCTGACTCACCGGTCAGAGCTGGGCCCGTTCCAGGGCAGCGCTGGTGGCAAGTCGGCGAAGCAGTGATCCTCAACCAGGAATCTGCCATCATCCTGCTCACAGCCATACACAGCCAAGATGGTCCCTACGGCACAGCAGGCCTGGTCAGCTCAGCCCTGGCCAGCGCCTGCAGGGTGGGTGCCACCAAAGAGCCACCACTGTCCCTTACCTGTCACCAGCCTCTGCACATCAATGGCTCCTTCCAGCTTGATCCGCTGCAGCTCATCCTCCAGGATCAGCTCATCAGAGGGCTGGATGTACTTGGGCAGGGGTGGCTGAGGCACCAGGTTGTGCTGCGAGGGCACAGGGACAGCTCTGATGGCCTCAGCAAGGACCAACAGCCCAACCCCAGCTCCCATTACCAGTACAGTCAACACCCCAGCTGGGGGCCCTGGCAGCTGGAACCCCCCTGATGGGCCGGTTTCACTGAATGCTGGAAAAGCATCACTGTGCAAGAGTGGTGGCAAGCAGGAGGGGGAAAAGATGGACAAAGGGTGGGTTTAGATTGGATACTGGGAAGAAATGGCCTGTGAGGGTGGTGCGGCCCTGCCACAGGTTGCCCAGAGAAGCTGTGGCTGCCCCTGGATCCCTGGAAGTTTTCAAAGCCAGGCTGGATGGGGCTTGGAGCAACCTGGGCTAGGGGAAGGTATCCCAGCCCCTGGATGAGCTTTGAGGTCTCTTGCAACCCAACCCATTCTGTGTTTCCATGATTTCATAAGGAGCACACACACACTAGCACCAAGAGGTGGCACCAAGGTGGCATCCAGGGACAGGCTGGGCACAGGCCATCCTGCTCAAATATCAGCCAGTTCCCTGGCTACAAAGAGCACAGGGAAGCCCAGCTGAGCTCTCAGGTATGCTGGCACAACCCCCTGAGCCGTGTGGAAGAGGAGGAGGGTGTAAGCCCATTACCTCTTCACTGATCTCCTGCAGGATGGAGGGCTGGAGCTGCATGGACTTGAAGAGCGTCCCCACCACGCAGCACTTCTCTCCTGCCTGCAGCTCCGAGAGCTTCCGCAGTGCAATGTCATTCCCTGTGGAGAGATGTGGGTCAGGGCCCTTGGGATGACGGTGGGCATGGGGCAGCGCTGGCAGGGGCAGCTGAAGGGCCCCAGCATCGAGGCCAGCAACAAGCGCTGGGGAATGCTGGAAGCCTCCTGCTTTCTCGAGGCACAGTGCCGAACAGACATGTGTGGGCCAGATGGGGCCAAGGAGCATTCCAGAGCCTGCAAGCCTGCAGGCATTTCCTCTGTGCTGGGGGGAAAGCTGGGTCATGATGGTGTATTTAGCTTCCAGTTACAGCTCTGCCCAGGAAAGGTCCAGGATGCAGTGTTCCTGCCCTTGGGCATGGGGAGCTGCTGTTCCTGCTCTTCACCCGGGGGACGACCCAAACATCCCACCCAGAGCTGACAGGCAGGAGATCACTCAACACCCCCAAACCCGATTTCTGCCAGGGCCAGGTCCTCTGTCCCAGATCCCCACTGGGATTCAGGATCCCCATCACATCCAGAGAAGATCCTGGTATGCTGACAGGTCCCAGGGCTTTAGGCAGGGGATACAGGCTGGGAGAACCTCAGGAGCTGCAAGAAGCATTGCAGCCCCAGCTGCATTCACTCTGTGGCTGAGGAGCAAAAGTCTCCCTCACCACAAAGTGAGCCCAAAACTTCTTACCCTACCCCCAGGGATCCAGAGGTGCTCCAGCCCCATCCAGTGTGTGTTCTCCCATCCAGTATGTGGCTGTGGGACTGTCATTCCCTGTTTAAACAAGACTGTGAAGTCCATCCTGAGCCTCAGGCCCAGAGAAGAGCAAGGATCCTGCTCCTAGTCTCCTCTCCTGAAACAGCACTGCCTGTACCAGCTCTTTGTCCTTTCTGGGTGCTATTTCTCCTCCCAAAAATCTCACTTTGCTCATCACGCGCTGCTGAACGTGACTCTTGTCCCAGGGAGAGCACCCTGCTGCCATCCCTGGCTCCCCACACTGGAAACATGGATTCCCGAGCCCAGGAATGCAAACACTCTGAGTCAGAACAAAAACAATCCTGTTGAAGTTTCTTATTTTTGGCTCAAACTCCCCAAAATGAGTGTTCGGGAGGAGGGGGTTGTGCTCTCCAGATTTTTGCCTGCAGGCGCTTCCTGCTGGGAGACAAACCCCAAAATCTAGTCCCATTCCAGTACTTCAGGAGGTGGAGCTTTACAAACCATGGGGTCCTGTCACACTTGGCAGAGTCCAGGGTGGCCAGCCAAGGAATGACATCCTCCATGGGACCAGCACTGGCTTTGCTTCCACACAGCCCACGGGTCTGGGGAAAGGACAAGAACAGGCATCTGGCCCAAAAGCTTTCACTGAAGAGGTTTTTGCCCATAGAAGGGCAAAGCCGAAGGAAATTCGATCGGAGGCTGTGCCCAGGCTGGGGGGGCAGAGCCCCAGCAGCACCAGCATTGCTTCATCCCGCGGATGGAAACTCTGAGCACGAGGGTCCCACCCGCAGAACCACAAGCCCCCAGCCAGGAAGCAGCCCCCCCCAGCACAACCAGCACCTCTCGCCCCCCTGCACCCTCCTGTACCTCACTTCCTGGCCAGGGCTGCCCAGCCCCAACCTGACAAACCTCACACTCAACTCCTGCTCCCTGAAGTGTGTGGGGCGACGTGACAAAGACAATGTGTTCTCCCTGCCCACAACCCCCCTTCTATCTGTGATGGGGAATGCAGTTTGTCTGAAGGTCAGAACTCCAGGCTGGAGCTGCAGCAGGATTATCACATAATCCAGCTGCAAACTATCCCATCACTACTGTGCATCCCAGAGCTGGGGGGCTGAGCTGTTTTGGTTGGGCTCTGCTGTACATCCCCTGTCAAGGCTTGAGACTGGCAGAACAGTACACTGGAGCTGCTCAGGTTGCAGGGAGGTTGTGGGTGGATCCCAGCCTGGCAGGGATGGACTACCCCCAACAGGGATGGATCTGGCCCCCAGAGATGCCTGCAGGGTACGTCCAGCCTGCAGATGGGAGCACTTACTCACTTCTGGACCCCAGACATAAATCTGGTCAAACACAGAGATAAAATCTGAAGGCAGCTCCACAGATGTTTGTTGCCAAGATCACCACTAACCCATGTCCCCAAGTGCCACATCTTCATAGCTGTTATTTCCCCACAAGGATGGGGACTCCAGCACTGCCCTGGGCAGTCTGTGCCAGGCCTGGACAGCCCTTTCCATGAAGGAATTTTCCCAATATCCAATCTGAACCTCTCCTGGTGCAACTTGAGGTTGTCGCTTGCTTCCTGGGAGCAGAGCCCAATCTCCTGCTGGCTGCACCCTCCTGCCAGGACGTTGTGCAGAACCAAAAGGTCCTCCCTGAACCTCCTTTTCTCCAGGATGAACCCCTCCAGCTGCTCCTGGTGCTCCAGCCCCCCCAGCTTTGTGGCTACCCCTAGACACACGCTGCAGCCCTCAGCGCTTCTCCCGGGCTCACCCCAGCGGCTCCGCGCGCGCCGCTCCAGGCCCGGCCGCATCCCGGCGAGGCGCACGGCGTAGATGTGGGCGTACTGCCGGGAGAAGCCACGCTCGCCCAGCCGGAAGGGCTGCGAGCAGTCCGAGTATCCCGACACCGGCACCCTGGGGAAGGTGGGGGGCTCGGCCGAGGGGGGGGCCAGCAGCCCCTGCGCCAGAGGGGCTGCCTGCTCCGAAAACATGGCGTGGGACGTGGGGTCTAACACTGGGTCTGGAAAATAAATTGGCGAATTAAGGATCCTGGCTCCCACCCGGCCATCACTGTCACCCCAACACACAAGAGTTCCCCTGAAAATGACGTTCCCCACCCCCAAAACACAAACCACGTCCGGGTCTGACCCTCCCTCTGCACATTGCACCATCTCAGCCCCCCCTTCCTCCCCTCTCCTCCTAACCCAGGCCTCCCCAAATTTATCTTGGTAACCGCACCATCCCACTCTCGCCAGAAATCACCCCCTAGAGCCCAGAAAAAATCCCCCCCTGAAGTCCCCACAAAATACATCTTGGCCATCGGATTACCCCAGGACCCCCTCTCCCAAATGGACCCAGGCCCTGCATAGACTCCGGACATCCCAGGCACCAGTGCCCCCCAGCACACTCCCTCTGGCACACTCCTCCTCCCCGCGGCACCAGACCCCCCAAACACCCCCGAGGACACAAGAGCGCCCGCCCAACCCCCCGTCAGGTTGCAGGGCCTCACAGGATCCCCCAAAAGCGGGGTCTCCCCCACCCCAGAGCGGGGACAGGCGCTCGGCCGCCGCCCGGGGTCCGCGAAGGTCACGTACGGGGGGAGGGGTCGCAGGCCGAGGGGCACCGCCAGCACCGAGCCCCGCCATCGGGTGGGGCTGCGGCGGGAAAAGGCGCGAACACCGCCAACCCGGAACTTGGGTGACCGCGCAGCGGAAGTGACGCCGGAGTCGTCATGGCAACCGCTGTGCGGGGTGGTGCGAGAGCCCCGCGCAGGGAACACGGCGGGGACCTGAAGGGCACATGGCGAGGACACGGGGGGTCGGGGACAGATCCCGCGGAGGGGGGGCGGGACAGCGAGACATGGGGATGGACCCCAGGGCTCCACGGAACCCATGGTGGGAAGGGGGCACCGTCACCGACCCCAGAGAGGACACCAGCGCTAACCCGGGGGACACGAACCCCGAGCCCTTGGGCCCCCCAGAGTCCAGAGAGGTCCAAAGAGCCCCCGGGACAGATCTTCCCGATCTCGGGATAGACCCTCCAGAGCCCTCGGGGGTCCGGGCACTCCCTCCGCGCTCCACACTCTCCCTGAGAGCTTCTCTGAGGGGACGAGGCCAGGGAGGTTGGGGGCTGCTGAGCTCCCCCATGTCTCCCCCGAAGCCCCCCGTACCCCCTTCCTGCGGGGGTGGAGCTGTGAGGCAGGAAGGGCCCTGGGGAGCAGCCGTGTTCTGTTTCAAGGGGTTTTGGGGTTTTGGTCCCCCACCCCCGCAGCCCGTGGCTCCCCTATAAAAGGTGGCAGGACGCAGTCACCCACTGTCAGTCACCTGCTGTCACCGACTCTGTGTGCTCACCATGGCTGCCACCTTCCTCCTGCTGCTGCTTCTGCTGCTGGGAGGTAGTGGGGACCCTCCTGCCTCCCAGGGGGGATGGTCACCCCGAACTGGAGGGGAGAAGAGACACATGGGGACAAGGGGGATAACAGCCTGGATGACTGAGCTTGGGGGGCTGGGGTCTGTGTGAGGACCTGTGTGTGACAGGGATGGGGTTGGTGTGGGGACAGGCACTCGGGCATTTGGGAAGGAGGACAAAGGAACAGGCAGGAGGTATGGTGGCATGGGAGTTGTGGGGATGGGGTCTTATGGGAACAAGTTTCTGGGGGTGGCAGGGATGGGGTCTGCCTGAGGAGCCAGGGGTAACAGACAGGGTGCCCATGTTGAGATCAGCACCTGGGGACGTCTGGGGACAGGGTCTGCATGGGGACCTAGGAAGGGTGGGAACAGAAGGATATGAGTTCAGGCAGGAGGGATGGTGGGGATGGAGCTGAGTACCTGCGGCTGGTGGTTTAGGGGTCTGGGCACCTCCAGGGCCCCTGGGAACCTCAGTGATGGGCACCCAACCTGCAGCCATGCTCACTGTCCTGTCTCCGTGCAGCAGCACAGGCCGCGGACCACCCGCCCTGCCGAGGTGACCCAATGTCCTGGTGCTGGGACATGGCCATGGCCACACACTGTGGATGGGAGCAGCAGTGCCAGGACCTCTGGGACAGCCTGGCCCTGGTGAGCACCCAACCCCCAAGTACTCCAGGGCCACCCAGGGGTCCAGGCAGCCCTGAGGATCTTTGTGTCTTCACAGGGAAATATGGCTGATGGGGAGGGCGTGGCGCAGAGCAGGGGGATTAAGTGCAGCCGGTGCACCAAGATCCTGAAGAAGATAAAGGCGCTGGCAGGTGACGACCCTGATGAGGTGAGTGGTGATGAGGGGCTGGGGGGCTGGACTGAGGGCCCTCTCCCTGTGGCCCCTGACCCGCGGTGGCTTTGGCAGGCGGCGGTGGCAGCAGCGCTGCAGAAGGGCTGCCGGGCGCTGGGCCGGACCATGGGCAAGCTGTGCCAGCGGCTCGTGAAAAAGTACCAGGACCAGATCACCGAGGCGCTGCAGAACGGAGACATGCCCCAGGACATCTGCACTGCCATGGGCTTCTGCCGGTCCTGAGCACAGTCAGTGCCCAGCTCTATCCTGATCCTACATCCCATGGGCTGATCTCGCACTCTGCATCCTGTGTCCTGCACCCCTCATCCCGATCTTGCATCCTGCATCCTGCATCACAATCCCATACCCCCGGTCCTGCACTGTCCTGCACCCTACAACCTGATCCTGAGCTCACATCCTGCACCCATATCCTGATCCTGCACCAAATGTCCTGCACCCCATGTCCCAATCCTGCACTGTGTCCTGAACCCTGCATCCTGCACCCCACATCCTGATCCCATATCCCTTCTCTGTGTCCCACACTTTGCACCCCACATCCTGCACCCCACACCTGCCAGAGGGGTGGGAGTGTGCTTGGGATTTCTGAACTGTCCCTGCTGCAGCTCTGTAGGATGGGGGTGAGCCAGGTCACCCCAAAGTGCATTGTGGAGCAGGGGGAAGGCTAAAGAAGCTGCTTCCGCTGGCCCCTGACTCACCCCGCACTCTTTGCTTTCTCCACGGGCACAGCCCCGAGTGCCCCCCAAATCCCTACGCCCTTCCAGCCCCGATGCCCCTGCAGCCCAGCCATCCCCCTCCCCCACAATAAAGTCCCTCCTCTGGCTCCACGGGTCTTGTTTGTGTGCCCCCGGGGAGACACAGTGACAAAGGGCAGATGGCACCAGGCACTGGCAGAGGACAGTCTGGCCCCAGCCTGCCCCCAGCAGGGCCAAGGTGGCACCAAAGGTGCCAGTGGTAGTGTGGGGATGTGTCCCATGGGGGTTGGAGTGAGTGGTTCCCTCCACACACCTGGGTGGTCCTGAGTGTCACTGTTCCCTCACTGTGCACCAGCAAGTGCCCATGCCTGGCACTGCATCTGGCCCTGCACTTGGCACTGTCACTTGTCACCCCTTGTCACCCACTTGTCACTAGCACTGCTTGGGCTTGGGATCATCCTCACTGTCCCCAACACTGGCATTGGCACTGTCCCACCTGAGGACAGGGAATCCCTTCTTCAGTCCCAGCCAATCAGAGCACAGGGAGTCCCACATCTTTTTTTTTTTTTTTTTTTTTTTTTTTTAATTCCAGCCAATTGGGCCAATTGGAACAGAGAGACTGCAGGTCTCTGAGGGCTACCACCAATCAGAGCTCAAGGATGTCTTTCTGGTGCAAACCAATCAAAACACAGGGAATCCTGCTGGCTGAGGGCTGTGGCCAATCAGAGCACAAAGAAATCCACTTTTGGCCATGGCCAATGTGCACAGGAGGCTCTGGTGCTGCTGGCTGCAGCCAGTCAAAATAAAGGGGATCCTGCTGGTTGAGGGCTGCAGCCAGGCAGAGCAGAGGGATCCCTGTCCCCTCCTGCAATGAGCTGTGGGGATCCCAGTGCCACCCATGGATCCAGGGGCTTCAGGAGCAGCACTGCTGGTTGCTTTGTCCCTTGGGGTGACACAGACACCCCCTTTGTCCCCAGCATGCACCCCCCCCCCAGCCCCCCAGGTTGGCCCCACACCCTGTGGTGATCTAGTCACTCCAGGTGGTCCTGAATGCCCAAGAGTTACTTCAGGACCCTGAGATGTCCCTAGATCCCAGGTGCCTCCATGTCCCAGGGTGACTCCAGACCCATGCAGTGGCCCCAAATATCACAGATATGACCCTGGACAACCAAGACAGCCCATGCCATGGGGTAACCTCACACCCCCAGGGCTGATCCCAATATCCTGAATGCACTCCAGACCCTGGAGTGCCCCAAACCCTCAAAGGGATCCCAACATCCTGCAGTGTCCCAGGAGGACCTCTCCACACTTGGGGTGCTCCAGACTCTCAGAGTGGTCCAAAACCCTGGCTTGCTTCCAGAGCCTTCAGGGAACCACAATATGCTCTGGTACTGCCAGATCCTTAGAGGAACCCGAACACCCTGGGGTGCCCATGAACCCCAGAGGGACCCCAATACTCTGCTCCAGACCCTCTGTTGAAATCAAATCTCTGGGGTGTTCCAGATATTTCAGGGAACATGGTGGGGACATGGCTGGAGGAGATCCCCCCAGTATGCCCCGCTCCATCTGGCCCATTTCTGATGCACTCTGGTCAGCCTCTCCACCCCAGGGACCACTGGTCGGGAGCTCCTCTACCCTGACATCCCCCGCAAAATACCCTCAAAGAGCCCTTTATCTCTACGACAACACCCCTGGGGAGGCTTTCCCCATGCAAAGGGGCTGGGGTGCACTGGATCCCCCCTTGCTGCAGCTGTGTGAGGATGGGGGAGGACGTGAGGGCACCTCACCTCCTTGGCTGCCCCATAGGTGCGGGGTATCCCCATGGGGGTCTCTCTCACCAGTACGGGGACAGGCACGAGGAGCACTGGCCCAAACGGCCCCAGAGAAGTCCACACACACCCCGTTTATTGGGGGGCCAGAGCCGCCTCCTTCCCGAGTCAGTGTCTGCTCCCACAGCACTCTGAGCAGGACCACCGGCCCCTGCCATCCCCCCTCTGAGTCCAGCTCACTGCCCCATCATGCAGGCCATCTTGCAGGCCACAGCCGAGATGAGGGCGGCCCCGCGCCCGCTGCCTTCCTCTGACTGGATGAAGGTGATGTCACAGCCAGGCGTCAGCTGCCGCACTGTGGCGTGGAAATGGTCCTTGAAGCTGGGGAGTGGGAACAGCGAGTCACAAATGGGCTCAAGGCTTGGGGGATGAAGGGAGAGTATAGGGATGTCATTGGGGTCTGGGGATCCCCACCTGGGATGGAGCTTGTAGACAGAGCCGTCAACACCAACAGTGATCTTGAGGGTGTCCTGGCTGCGGCTCTCCCGCATGCGGTTGATGACACCGGCCAGCCCGGCCGAGCACATCTGGGCGGCCCGTGTGGACACACTCTCACACACCCGGCGCACAATCTCACAGTCCGTTCGAGAAGGCAGCAGCTCAAAGGCTGACAGGATGTTGTAGATCTGCTTGCGGTCATCAGAATCACTGGGGTGGGGGGAGAAAAGGGGGTCAGCAAAGGCTGAAGAGTGGGGACCCTGGGTAAGGCAGCTGGAGAAGGATGGGGGAGTGATGGGATGGGGGATCCTCACATGGGACAGTTGTATGGGGTCACAGGATGGGGAACCCCAACTGGGTCAGTCAGAGCAGGTTGGTGTGGGATGATGGGATGGGGCACCCCAACATGGGGCTGCTGTAGAGGGTTGGTGTGGGCTGATGGAACAGAGGGACCTGGAAGTGGGTCCCCCAAATGCGGGGTGATGGGACATGAGGACCCCAATATGGGACTGAGCAGGCAGGTATGGAATGATGGGATCATGATGTCTCATCATGATGGGCCCATGTCAGGGGACACTGCGGTTTGGGTGGCAGCACGCAGAGACTCCAAGATGGACAGTCAGAGTAGGCTGGTATGGGGCAATAGGATAAAAGACCCCCAAAAGAGGCAGTCAAAGCAGACTGGCATGGGATGAGGGAATAGGGAGATCCCCATGTGGGACACACAGAGCAGAGTGAGAGCACAGACTCCTCAGTATGCCAGAACCAGTGTGGAGTGAGAGCACAGACCTCTCAGTGTGATGCAGCCTGGCAGGCTGGTTTGGAGGTGCCACTCCCCAGCCTTGTACCTCTCAATCTGGGACATGAAGCGGGTCTCAAAGGTCCCACGAGTCTTGAGCTTCTCAGAGGCTTCCCCATTGAAGAGTAGGTTCTCATCCACCAGCTTCAGCAGCACCAGCCGCACAATCTCTCCCATGTACTTCCCCCCAATGATCTTCTCGTACCTGGGTGGGGAGGGGCATAGACGAGGGGGCGGCATCAGAGCTGGGATTTGAGGGGCCACATCCCAGAGCACCCCCTCTTTCCTTTCCCCCCTCCTCGCTGGATGTGCTCCCACGCATGGGCATGGCCCAGGGCGAAGGACGCCTGTGCTGGGACTGAGCCCAGCGTGGCGCAGGGGTTGGGAGTGATGCCCAGGGGAACTGGATCTCTCCTATTCCTTACAGTTGCTGACCGGGGTTAAGTGAGGTCTCGTCCACCACGCGGTCGTACTCCAGGAGGAACTCGTCCAGCTCCCCAGAGGCACCAAAGGCCCCCCACTCTGTGTTGACGCACATCCGCCCCTCGTCGCCCTCCACCAGCTCCACGTTGTGCATCTCCTCCATGTAGCAGGCGTTGCAACCCGTCCCTGCCGGGAACTGGGGATGGGTCTGGGCGGCGGGGGGGCAAGCAGTGACAGCTCCCCGCCACAGCCCTCCCATCCCAACTGGGATAAAACTGGAGCAATGGGGAAGAACTGGAGGGGGTCCAGATGTGCCAGGGCAGGGGTTGGGACTCATATGGAGCCTGAGAGACATTCCTCAACCTCGTGACAACTACTTCAAGGGTGGCTCCAGGATATGGGGGAAAGCTTTTAGACTAAAAGAGGGGAGATTTAGATTGGATAGTGGGAAGAAATCCTTCCCTCTGAGGGTGGTAGGCACTAACATTCCTATCCCTACAATGAGGTGCCAGAGCCACCAACAACCTGGGGGCAGGGCAGCCCTGTGGGGACCAACCCTGTTATGATGACCACCCCCTTTCTACTCCCAAAGTGCCCCAATCACCATGCTGGGGCCAGGCAATGCCATCGGGTGTCCCAATCACTGGACACCTCAGCAGAGTGTCACTGCCACCGCCTGTCCTTGGTGTGTCTCCCCAAAAAGACAGGGGAAGCAGCAGGGGAGCAGGGCCATGGGACAGTTCCCTATCCCCAGCCACATGTCCTTGTAGAAGGGACATCTTACCCACAATCATCCCAACCTCGCACCGGTGATCTTCGTAGTAGCAGGAGATCATCGTGGCCACCGTGTCATTCACCATCGCCACCACGTCCATCTCGAAGTCCTGGGGACAGAGACCATTGTGGGCTCATGGGAGGGTCAGGCTGTCCCACGACAGGCAGGTTTGGGGTGGATGATCCCCAAGGGTGAGGACCTGGGCATGTGTCATGCACATGTGTGCACAAACACATGGAACAGCCCTGCCCAGAGACACACTTGGCTCCAGCAGCCCCATCGTGGGGACAACTACGCTCCAGTGGTCCCTTCCCGGGGACACACCAAGCTCCTGCTGCATGCACAGCCAGGCTTGACTGAGCCCATGGCAGGGACAGCTGGCCCGGTGGTACCAGCAGAGCTGTCTGATCCTCTCACCCCTCGCCGTTTGATGGCGTCCCTCAGCAGCCCCACCACGTTGTTCCCTTCCGCGCCGGAGGCTTTGAAGCCCTTGGTCCAGTTCAGGAGGATGCCCTGGAGTCGGGGTCAGACCAAAACGGGGCTGTGGGTGTAGGTGAGGCTTGGAGACCCTAAGCCCGCATGCTGCCAGGCCACCCCCTCACCTTGTCAATGTCCTCGTGCCGCACAGGGAAGGAGAAGGTGAAGCCCAGGGGCAGCTTTTTGTGCTTCATCTGGTGCTTGTCCAGGAAATCGGAGATGCACTCGGAGATGTAGTCAAACAGCTGAAAGACGGGAGGTCCAGCCTTTCCCAAGAGATGTCCCCACCCTCCCACTGCCCTTGGGCAGACACTGTCCCCCACCATGGGTTCCCCAGGCCTGGCCAACCGCCAGCTTCTGCTGGCTGGCTGGATGAAGGTGTCCCCTCCAGTGTTCCCATTGAAACACACACAACAAAAGAACTGGGATGGGGTGGGATGGGATGGGATGGGATGGGGTGGGATGATGCGTGTGCTCCACTGACCATCTCAGCTGTCCCAGTCATGGCATCCTCCGGGATGGAATACATCTGGTGCTTCGTCTTCACCTTCCACTGCCCCTCCTCCCCCTCGCCCACTTTCACCAGCATCACACGGAAATTGGTGCCACCCAGGTCCAGTGACAGGAAATCTCCCACCTCTGCAAAGCCAGGGAGAGGGGGAGAAGGTGGTGGACCCTTGGTAGACTCAGCCTTTCACATGGAGCTTGATGAGGTCCGAGCAAGGAGTGACACACAAGGTACTGGAAGTGACACCATACCAGAGCCCTCAGGGGTGGAGCGGACATAGGTGGGCAGCATTTTGACAGAGGCTTCCTCATGTGTCTCCAGCTTGAGCCCTCGGTCCATCTCCTTCTGCATCCGGTACATCACCTTCTTCAGGTCCTCCTCCTTCAGACGGAACTCTGACAGGATCTGCTCCACCTGCGTAGAACACAGCATCAGCCAGGGACCAGGGATATGAGATGCAAGGGGCCCAAACTGCAAGAAATAACCAAGTTTCCCTTCCCCCAGCCCTGGTTTTTCCCCATCAGAACACAGACACCCTGAAATGACTTATCCTATCGCTCTGCTATTCCCCTCCCGTTGAACAGAGGCATCAGAGAATCCATAGGACCGTCATAAGGCACCAAGTCTCCTCCTGGTGCTGCCTGCAGGATGCCACAGTCAGCTCTGAGGTCCTTGGGGACCAGGGCTGGCACTAGGGTTCTGCCATCCCTGTCACCCAGCTGAATTTTTTGGATGGTTGTGTAGAAGCCACCACCATTCCAGCAGTGACCTGGGACATCCCATCCTGATGAACTGCAGGGTCATTCCCAGCAAGAAGTACTTCTGGCCATGCCACTGAGGAGCACAGCATCTCCCACCAAGGATACAGGACTCTCTTACGATGAACATACTGGTCTATCTTTCTTGTTCCTCTGGGAGCATCCCTCCCCCTGTATCCCACTGGGAATCGTGAGTATCATTTTTTGCCCATCAAAGGTGGGGCAGAGGGCAGGCAGGGAGGAATATTCTTGGGGATTGCTGCCTTGTCTCGCTGCCAGGGAGAGCCGCAGGGCCCACTCCAGGGAAGCACCTGGCAAGCAGGATCCGTGTTTATCCTTTCCGTAGCAACCCCAGGCTTGGCGCAGCCTCCATTAGCCGGCAGGGCTGGGGGCAGGTGCCCCGGCTGTCAGATGGAGCTGCAGTCGGCACTCCTCCACCAGCTGCAGTCGGCAGCATTAGGGCTCATTAGTCACTTGGCTCCAGGTAGGCTCCAATGCTCTTACCGGCACACAGATGTTTGCCTCGAGGCTGCTGCTTTTCCCTGACAGGTTTTGGGGTAGGGGGCTCAGGAAAGTGTTTGGGGTGTGGTTTGGAGCACCCAACACTGGAGGCACCCCTTGCCGTGGCTCAGTTCAGCTGCCCTCCATCCTGGCATATCACCTGGCTCCTAATGCCATAGCTGCAGCACAGACCACTCTGGAATGGAGCCGGGCACCCACAGCAGCATTGTGGTGAGGTTTGCCCTGATCCAGAGGGTGTTTGGCTCAGAATGACTGGAAAAATCCTGCCAGTAAAAGCATGGAGCTGGATTCGCTCACCTCTCCTGCATTGCCGGCTGAAGGTATTTAGTGCTAATCCATCCCACGGTGCTGCTTGTTATGGCAACACCAGATCAGCCACGGCCGGAGGGGCCCTGTCCCAAGGCAGGCACCCAGGAGTCTGAATTTTATTTCTCCAATGTTTTTTCCATCTCAGCATCACTCATCTCTTCACTCACCGTCAAAACAATGGGTTTGGCTCTGCCCTGGCAGGATTTGGGTCTTCCCACATGACGTTATCTGGCTTTCAGCTTCCCATGGAAATGTTGTGCTCCAATGCATCCCACAAAAGGGATGGAGCTGGGAACCATGTGGCTGCTGGCTGCAGTGGCCAGTGACACCCATCTTTGCTGGTCCAGCATGTGACGAGTCCCCTCAGTGTCCCCTTGGTGTCCCCTCGGTGTCCCAGTTGGCAGCAGGGAATGTCTCCACTGTCCTCACCCATGACCCCATGAGCTCAATCCATCTGGGAGAGGATGCTTCCTATAAACAACTGGTTTTTGACTGGGGATGAGCCATGTGCCATCCTGCTGGGTGCCTCAGTGATAATGATGACAGCCAGCTAAAGGAGGTGACAGGCCCCATCTCATCCTGGGGATACAGCTGCATGGCTGCAAGATGCCCAGGGAGATGGTGAGATGGGAGTATCCCAGCCCAGCAGAACGTCCTACAAATGCTCCCAGCTCCATCATGAGCCCTCAGTGCTGTAGGGCCTGTGCTGTGCTGGGGGTGACCTCAGGGATGGGGACCTCCCTGGGGCATGTTGGGCTGCCCCCAAGCTGCCCGGGAGCTGGTGTCCTCCCCATCAGCCATCCTCTGGGATACCTCTGCTGGAACCTTGGGAGATGCTGGGAGCACCTGGCCTCTCACTCCAGGAAAGGCTGGAACCCCAGCAAGGATCTGCATTCCTCCCCACACCCACGGCCCCCCAGCACTGCCCTGGCAGCAGCCTCACCTTCTCCTTCCTGCTGCTCTCCATCCTGGCTCGGTGATCCAGCATGGGGGCAGGTGGCGGGGTGGGGTGGGCTACGGGCCAAGCCGTGCCCCCCTCAGCCCCTGTGTCCCCACCGTGGTGCCTGGCCTGGGGGAGCCCCCTGCCCTGTCCTGGAGGGTGTCCGGCAGGCGCTGGGCTGCTCCGACCCTTGCTCCGTCCCTCGCTCCACACGCGGATGCTCCACTTTCACTGTGTTATCTCATCTGATGCTCCAGTCCAGCACCCACTGAGGGAGTCCCGATGCCCCCAGGCCTCAAGCAGAGGGGCAGGAAGCGGGGCCCGCGGCCCTGGTGGGATCAGCCCTGTCGCCCCACATGCTTTGCTCCGGAGTTCCGCTCACGCTCTCCTGCTTGCTTCCTCAATGTGTCAATAGATGCCCGGGCTGGTGTTGGCGCGGGGGTCCTAGCCCAGCGCAGCGGGTTCTAGCCCCCGTCGGGACCCCCCGGTGTGTTGGCGAGGCTTGGCCAGGACCGTCCCCGCAGGGGCCGCTGGCCCCGTCACGGGAAGCACCACGCCCCGTGTCACCCGTGTCCCCGTTGTCATACCAACGGCTCGATGGTGGTGGCAAGCACTCCACCGGCCGGCTAGGCAACCGGCATGCTCCCATGGAGACCGCGGACACAGCATGGCCTACAGACACCCGCGGAGGGGCGAGGGCGGCTGGGAAGCGCTCCGAGCCCCTAGGATGGGAAAGGATCCAGTGGTGCTGGGATTGACACCCGGCGTCGCAACAGGTCGGGGATGGGTGCTGGACTTGAGGACAGGGATGGAGCCACGTCATCCCCCCGGTGTTGTGGAAACAGGAGACTACGGAGGTGCAGATGGGATGAGGAGCACTCTTGGTCATGGGTGCGCCCTAAAACCTCCTGGTGCTGGTCTGCGGCAGCATCTCCTCAGACACAGAGCCGAGGAGGGTCCCCGGGAAGCCCCGATGGGTGTCAGGGGTGCAGCCCCCTGGGGGACCGCGGGGGCTGTGGGGAGGGCAGAGCAGGGCCTCGGGGACGCAGGGTCACCCCACCGTGCCTCACCGGCCCCTGCGCAGGGGGTAGGGGGCCACAGGAGGGCTCTGACAGCCCTGCCCCTGTGCTGGTGCCCACCCACAGGGGTCCTCACACCTCTGAGTGGCCCGAAACTCTCGGGAGGTTCACCCAGCCCTGTCAGTATATCTACACTATGGGGCAGAACCGCCCCACGGAAGGGTCCCCATTTCACAGGTGTCCCCCAGCATCCAAGGAAGGCTGTTCTCCTCGGGGGGCGCCTTCTCAGGAGGATCACCACACTAATAGGGAGAGGCTCCTCTCGCACCGGGGAGTCCCACCCCACAGAGGCACTCCCGCCCCACACAGAAGAACCCCCGCCGCACACAGGGCAGTCTCACCCCAGACCACACAGGGGTCCCCGCCCCACAGCGGGAGAGCCGAACGGGCCCCGCCCGCGCGGCCCTGCCGGTCGGGAACAGCGCCCCCTGCTGGCCGCCATGAGAAACGAACACCGCCCCATGACGCCAGGGCGGCTCTGATTGGTCGCCCGGCTGACACCGGGAAGAGTACCGTGGCAGAGCAGGCACTTCCGGCCGCCGTGTTCCACTTCCGGGTCGCGCCATCGCCCCTCGGCCGCCGCCTGCGCTGAGCCGCGACCGCAGCGTCGGTACCGGGGCGGGCTGGGGGCTGTACTAGGGGCTCTGGGTCGTGCTGAATCATTGTGGGGGACTGGGCTGTACAGGGGAAGGCGGGGCTGGGCCAGCTGGGCTTACTGGGGGGCCGAGGGCTGGGTTGTAGCGGGTTGTACTGGGCTGTACTGAGGAGTGGCCGCGTTACACTGCGTGCAAGGGCTGGGTTTTACTGAGTGGTACTGGGGTGGGTGTTAGGCCACACCTGGCCAGCTGGGACAGGGGTTGGTTTGGCTGGGCGGGAGTTGGGATGAGGAGTCAGGCACGGCTCCGGGGAGAGGGGGGTTCTGGCTGACTGGGATGACTTTTAAAGGACGGAAGGAGTGTTTGGGGGGAGCCCCAGGCACAGGGGTGGCACAGGGGTGGCACAGGGGGGTCCGAGGGTGTTCTAGCCCCTGCATGGCCTCAGCCCCAACACTTTCTTTCCCCCAGGCCCACGGAGCCGCCACGATGAGGCTCTACAGCCTAAGTGTCCTTTACAAAGGTGACCCCAAAGTGCATTTGCTCAAAGCTGCCTATGATGTGTCCACCTTCAACTTCTTTCAGAGATCCAGGTGGGTGCTGAGCAGCTGGAACCTCTGAGGGGAAATTGCTTCTGTGTGCCGTAGGCTGGCACCTGGCTCAGGCAGGACCTTGGGGAGGGTAGGCAGAAGCTTTTGGTAGGTTTTCTGTCCTGCTGGCAGCTCCTGAGAACCTCCTGAAGCTGTAAAACAAAGCAGGAACATGCTGTGGAATAGGTTGTTCCCTGCCTGCTTTAAATGGTAAAGGAGTTATGAAATTCCTCTGGGACCCAAATTTTCCATGCCAAGGCTTTATGGAGCCTCAGGCACATTTGGTTCTGTAATTTCAGGGGTGAAGGGGAAAGACTGAAGTAAGACTGTCTTAAAAAGCTCTTTCTTAGCCAAACGTGTGAGTGGGACATGGAGCAGTGCCAGTGTGTGACATCAGCTCCAAGCCCAAAACACTCTGTAGCTGCAGCTCTTGTTTTCCCAAATCCTGAGGAAAATTCCCTGTGTGATCGTGATGTGGGCTTCCACCACAGCAGGCTGTGTCTCTGCTTAAAGAGAAGTCTGGGATTTCGGGAAGAGCAGTGAAGTTTGGAGAGGGGGTGGTGTGGGCATTTCCACTCTGCAGGTGTTCCCAGGATTTGATGCTTGTCCCAGGCTTATTCACAGGTGATGCTCAGAGGGCCTGCGACAGCTTGGCGCAGGTGTGGTGTTTAAGAGTTAGGTGAAGTTGAAGTTTAGTTGAAGTCTGGGGTTCCCAGAAAGGTGGGTTGAAGGGTTGGAGGTGGGATAACCAGGGCTGTGGCTCCTGGGAGCTGTGGAACCTGCTGGGCAGGAGCACAGGGCTGGGCTGTGCCAGTGCCTCATGTCTGCTGAACATCTGCCAAGGCATTTGGCAGGGTCAGGAAGGCAGAGGGAACTATTGAGTGGGCAGCTCCTTCTGGAATACTGAGAAATAAAAGCAGTATTCCCAGTGGAAGAGCTCCTTGAAGAAGATGCACACTGGGATCTAACTGACGCATGGCTGGACTCAATGATCTTAAATGTTTTTTGCAGTGTATGTATGAAATTGTGGGGTCATGGTGGGGGCTGTGGCTGACATCAGATCCCTCAACTTGGAGGAAGCTATCCCTGCTCCCTCTCTGCCCAAGTAGGGATGTTCAGAATGTTCAGGAATCCTTGGGCTGGACTCTGCAGTGCCTGAAACCCCAATAGTCCAGAGTCTCCTGGAACTGGTGTCCAGGCTGGGAGGAATGCAGACCCCTCAGAGCAATGTAAACTGTGAGAGGCAATTTCTCCCCTGGAATTGCTTCCAGCAGTGAGAGGCCATCAGAAAACTTTGGTCTTTGCTGTGCCAGTGTCTACGTGCAGTGACATTTCCTTGGTACCATGTCACATCCCAAGCAGGAGTTGTCCCACTCCTTGGTGTTTGGCAAATTCTGTAACCTGATCCCTGATAAATACTCCTTCCTGAGATTTTCCAGCAGAATTGGGGAATGTGTTGCCTCACATTGGCTAATCCCAGCACGCCCAGGATGTGGTGTTTTGGGAACAGGTTTATTTTACTCCCGCTCGTTAGTTTTGGCCTTTTTTCCTTTTCTGTGGGTTGATGAGGGATCACTGAGGAGCCTGTTGGACAAGCCTGAGCCTGGGTTCAGGAATGTTTTCCAAACTTAGAGCAAGTCTGGCTAAAGGATATTCTTTAACTTTGACTCACAGCAGTGGCTGGGTGCCTGGGGGTCAAACATCCCCCTGGGATGGGGAGGGTGTCCCTGGGCTCATCCCCAGCATGGGCAGGGGGAATTCTTCCCCTGTGACTCGCTCAAGTAAAACCTTACCTACAGGTAGGGCTTGTCTCAGGCTCTGGGACTTGAGTCAGCAGTGCCCTGGTTGTTGGGATGACATCCCTGTCCTGGCATTGGCCAGGGAGGGATTGTCCTGCCCTGCCCTGCACTGAGGGGTGCCTCACCTCGAGTCCTGGGGCAGGTTTGGGCACGACAGTATAAAAAAAGACATTAAAGCGTTGGAGAGCATCCAAAGGAGGCCACAAGGATGAAGAAGGGTCTGGAGGGCCCATATGAGGAGTGTCTGAAGGCATTTCATGTATTCTGCTGGAGGGGACTGAGGGGAGACCTCACTGTGCTCCTCAACATCCTCCTGAGGGGCAGCGGAGAAGCAGCTCCTGTCTCTGCTCTGTGTGACCAGTGACAGGGCCTGAGGGAATGGCTGGAGCTGTGTCAGGGCAGGGTTAGGTTCCCTCAGAGGATGTTTAGGCACTGAGGAGGTTCTCCAGAGCAGTGGTCACATCAGAAAACCTCAGTTCAAGAGGTGTTTGGACAGTGCTTTCAGGGACAGGGTGGGATGGTTGGGGTGTTCTGTACAGAGCCAGGGGTTGGACTCCATGAGGGAGTCCAGGATGGGTCCCTTCCAACTCAGTGTGTTTTATGATTCTATTATTCTAGTGGAAGATTCTAGTCAGCAGGGGGTGGAACGGGATGGTCTTCTAACCCAAATCGTTCCACCATGCAGCTGGTCACCAGGTGTTGGCCAGGCAGAGCCAGGTTCAGTGGCATTTTTGGTTTCTGCTAAATCTCCAAAAGGAAGTTCAGCTCAAGGACACAAGTCTGTCACTGCAGCTTGAGGGCTCTGGATGCTCCCCTGAGTCTGGCTGGTGGCTGGAGGTGTCTGTTTGAGGGCTACCACTTGTCAGAGGTTCAGAGTCCAGCCTCCTCCCCAAGGAAAACCCACCACTCAGCTGCAGCCCCACTGCCCTGGCATGGGGGCTGAGGAGGAGGGCTGTGTTGCCCTGGGGAGCTGTGGGTAGCTGGTGTCCCCAGCAGTGCCCCAGCCTGGCGCCGTGTCCCCGCAGTGTGCAGGAGTTCATGACGTTCACGAGCCAGCTGATTACGGAGCGCTCGGCGCTGGGCAGCAGGGCCTCGGTCAAGGAGCAAGGTGAGAGCTTCCCCCGCGCCCCCGGGAAAAGGCACCCAGCCCAGGCCTGGCTGGGCAGCGCTGCTGGCTGGGAGCCTGGCCTGGCATTCTGCAGGGACCTGCTCCAGCATCTGCACTCTGCCTTGGACCCCTGGAGCTGTTGGCTTGCAGCCCTCCCAGCTTCCAGCCCACCCCGCTGCTGAGTGGCTATGCCAGCTTTGCCATGCAAGTCTGGGCTCCATATCCCAAATTCTCACCTCATTTCAGCCTCTCTGTCCTGCTTCACGTGCCTCCCAAGCCCCAGGACATGTGGGACGCAGCCTGGGGTGGCTGCTGGAGCCTCTTTAATAACACCCCAGCCTTGGTATTAATTAAAACTAATTGAAAGCAGGCTAAGCTCTTCCTGGCTACCGTGGGATGTCATTTTCATGTCCCACACTGCATGGCATGACTGTGGGCCCCTGCCACAGCACAGTTTTAAGGCCTTCCTACTTTCCTAATGAAGTAGTGAAAAATGCAGCTGCTGATGACACCTTCCAGGGTGGTTTGGGGGAGGGGGGGAACTGAGGGGCTGGCTGGAGGGTGGTGGGTGCTGGGGAGGGCTTGGAACCTTTGCTGGCTGTCTGACAGGAATTTCCTTGACAGAGTACCTGTGCCATGTGTATGTCCGGAGCGACGGGCTTGCCGGAGTGGTGATCGCAGACAATGAATATCCACAGCGGGTTTGTTTTACCTTGCTGGACAAGGTGAGCCTGTGTGCTGGGAGCTGCTCCACAGGGCTCCTCCAGTCTCCCTGCCCTAGCACACCCAGGGCTTTTTGAACAGTCAGGGCTGGCCACCTTGGCTTGGGCATTGCTCTGGTCCTTGTTTGCCAAGACTGTTTATGTCTCTGCCCTCAGCTCATTCAAAAGGGGTGGACGAGGAGGAGGAGGGTCACCAAGGTGGTCAGAGGGCAGGAGCACCTGTCATGGAATCGTGGAATTGTTTTGGTTGGAAAAGCCTTCCAAGACCATTGAATCCAACCATTCCCCCAAGGTGGTCAAGGCCACCTCTAAACCATGTCCCCAGTTGCCATGTTCACATGGTTTTTTGAATGCTTCCAGGGATTCCACCACTGCCGTGGACAGCCTGGATAACCTTTTCCATTATGGAATTTTCCTATTATCAAACCTGAACCTCCCCTGGCGCAGGGGCTGTTCCCTCTCCTCCTGTCCCTGTTCCCTAGGATCAGATCCCAAATCCCCCCTGGCTGCCCCCTCCTCTCAGGGAGTTGTGCAGAGCCAGAAGGTCCCCCCGATCCTCCTTTTATCCAGGCTGAGCCCCTTTACCAGCTCCCTCAGCCATTCCTGGGGCTCCAGCCCCTTCCCCAGCTCCATTTCTGTCTCTGGGTGTGCTCCATCCCCTCTGTGTCCTTCTTGCCATGAGGGGACTAGAGCTAGACACAGCACTCAAGGGGTCTCAGCAGTGCCAGCATAGAGGATGGCACTGCCCTGGACCTGTGGCCACACTATGGCTGGTGCAGGCCAGGGGCCACCTAAGCATACCTGGGCTCATGTCCAGTCACTGCCACCAGCACCTCCAGCTCCTTCTTCACCGGCAGTTTTCCAGCCACTGCCAGGGAGACAAGCTGGGAGACCTGGGTTGTCCAGCCTAGAGAAGACTCCAGGGAGACCCCAGCCCCCCTTCCAGTATCTAAAGGGACTCTAAGAGAGCTGGAGAGGGACTTGGGACAAGGGCCTGGAGTGACAGGACAAGGGGGAATGGCTTCCCACTGCCAGAGGGCAGGGTGAGATGAGATACTGGGAAGAAGTCATTCCTTGTAGGGTGGTAGGGACTGACATAGGTTTCCCAAAGAAGCTGTGGCTGCCCCATCCCTTCAGGTGTTCAAGGCCAGTTTGGGCAGGGCTTGGAGCAGCCTGATGTAGTGCAAGGTGTCCCTGCCCATGGCAGAGGGGTGGATGAGCTGTAAAGTTCTTTCCCAAAAATGTCCAGATCTTCTGTTTTGATGAGCAAAACCCTTCCAGCCACTGTGGCCCCATAGCAGTGGCTCTGGGAGGGTAACTGCTGCTTCCTCACCTGGCAGGTGCTGGATGAGTTCTCCAGGCAGGTCAGCAAGATGGACTGGCCCTCAGGGTCACCTGCCACCATCAGCTACTCTGCCTTGGATGGATATCTCAGCAAATACCAGGTACAGACCTCTGGGACCCTGCAGGGCACCAGGACAGAGGGTGCCTGTGTTGCCTGCAGCCCTGAAAATGGCAGGGGAAATGGGCAGCACTGGCACATGCTGGGACCCCGGTGTCCCTATGGTGGTGCCAGTGCTGTGTTGTTTCTCCCCAGAACCCCCGGGATGCTGACCCAATGACCCGAGTGCAGGCAGAGCTGGACGAGACTAAAATCATCCTGGTGAGGCTGCAGGGATGCTCCTGCCTGCACAAGCCAGTGGGGGCCCTGGGGGCACATTGTGGGGCAGGGTAGAGTCACCCCAGGCCGTTCCCCAGAGACCTTCCTGATGCGGGAGCTTCCTTTTCTCTTCCCCTTTTTCCCTTTCTCCCTTTTTTCTCCTTGGGCTTTTCCCAGCTGGCTGGACACAAGCATCTGACACTCTGACCTCCCCTCCAAATGCCAGTCTCTGTCTGTGACCCCGTGGGAACTTTGCTGCTCATGCCCCCAGCCCAGTTCCCATCTCCCTTGGGGCTGCAGGAATGTGGGATGAGGGATGGTGAGGTGAGAGTGGTGTGGGGTGGGTGCTGGGGCTCAGCCCGTGTTTCCCTGGCAGCACAACACTATGGAATCACTGCTGGAGCGTGGGGAGAAGCTGGATGACCTGGTCTCCAAATCGGAGGTGCTGGGGGCACAATCCAAAGCCTTCTACAAAACGGTGGGTGTGAAGGCTCACCCCTCCTGAGGGAGCTGGGAGTGGGTGGAGTGTCATCCTTGGGGGGTCACCCCCAATAGATGAGCCCTGGGACACAGCTCTGGGTGCCAGGCAGGGATCACCCCTGTTGCCACAGGCTTTGGGTCTGGAGAGAGCCTGGCTACCCCAATTCCCCTGCCCTGGGTGGGGGGTGATGCCCACCCCAGCTCCTGGCACCAGTTCTGCCCAAAAGGGAAGGAGCCTCTGGGTCATCAACCTTTGTGCTATGGTGGCCTACTCTGGCAGGAGAGGGGCTGCGTGAGACCCCAGGTGGGTGGCCCTGGGACCCCCAAATCCCTGGGGAGCTTTACAGATGCTTTTCCTTCTCTTCTTAGGCCCGAAAGCAGAATTCCTGCTGTGAAATCATGTGATGTGGAGCCTGGGGTCTCCACCTCTGGACCACCAGCCCTCCACCCCCCTCCACAGCCACCCCAGGGGTGTTCCTGGGGCTGGGCCAGGGATCCTCAGCCCCCTGGGCTGATGTGACTGTTGTCCACCTTGAGGGGACACCAGTGCTGCCACGGGACTGGCACCCATCGAGGGAGGTCCACACTGAAGACCCTCCACCCTCATTGTTCTGGGACAGCTTGGACCAGGAGGCACCCAGCCACACGCTGCCCTGCCTTCACGTCCCCCGGGAAGCCTGGAGGAGCCCCCCACTGCTGTCCAGGGGGCTCAGGGGGCAGGCAGAGGCCCCTGCTGCCATTCCAGGGGCTGGTGGGGCTTTTATGTATTTGTGTTCTAAGGGTGAGCTGGGGGGGTGGGAGAAGGGGGGAAGGGAAAAAGAGGTTTCTTGGGTGGGGGGTGCTCACTGCCTCCTTGAGCAGCTTCTCCCCATGCTGGTGAGCCCACAGCTGTGTCCTGGTGCTAGGGGAGGCGGGGAGCTCACCAGCCTGCCCTGCACCTCAGGGACCCTCCCCTGCTCCCACCAGCCAGGGTGGAGGTCTCAGCACCTGCCAGGGCTCAGCAGCCCTCACTGCCTCCTCTTCCTTCTCAGGAAGGGAAAAGTTGGGCTTGGGCTGTACCTTGCAGTGCTCCGGTTGTTTCCATGCCCTGCCTGCACTGGCCAGGGGGATAAAGTCATTTTTGGCAGTTGGAGCCCTGTTCCTTCCCTTTCTGCGGCGTCCTGGGGTGGGATTTCAGACAGACATGTCCTGGGCACCCCAGCAGGGATGGATGGCACTTGGCCTTCCCTCTCCACCTCTTATGTTAACGATCATTGGTTTTTCCTCATAATTTATTTGCAGTTTTCCCGAGACAAAAACGAAATCAGAGTCATCTTTTACACTTACAAGGCTCAGAAAGAAAAGACAAAGGGTTTTGGGGGAGGGGCATGGGGGGATATGCTGGAGAGGGGGAGACAGAAAAAGAATGAGAGAAAAGGGGAGGAAAGAGAAAAATTTGGCAACGATCCACCAGCATTCATGGGACAGGAACAGCTCAGCTCCTCAACATACAGCGTTAGCGCCCGAGGGTTGCTCCCGCGCAAAGGGCATGCAGAGAAATCATCAGAATAATTAAAAAATAATTAATATCCCCCGCCCGTCCCGCCCCCTCCCCCCAGCCAAAACCAGCCCTCAGCATGGTGGGGATGCCCTGGGGAATCTCGTGGGGAGTGCCTGGGAGTGGAGTGATGCCTCCCCAGGGATGGGGGTCGGGGGTGATGGGGTCCCCCCGAGCGCTGGCCATGGGAGGGGGGGTGCAGGATGTGCTGCCGGTGCCCCTGTGCTGGGGGGTCCCCGGCGGAGCAGCCTGTGCCCCCTAAGAGACCCATTCTCTTAGTCTAAAGTGCTTTCAATGCTGTGTCAGTGCTGGCTGGATCATCCTGAGCCCCCCACCCTGAACCCCAACACTCCCCAGCTGCCCTCTGCCCCCTGACACGGCACCCACATCCCCCCTGCCAAAACCTGCCAGCACCTGCAGCTGGCACCTGTGACACGGGGTGCTGGGGTGGGGATCAGTGGGGTGGGAACACGGGGTGGTGACTGGTGGACTCTCCCAAAGGCACCCACCGTGTTCCCTGCACAGGAGTGCCCAGGATCAGCCTCGGGCCCCCATAGGCAGCACTCCCAGGGGAGGCACTGGACTGGGGTGGAGGGGAGAGAGTCTGTGTGTGTCCCCCCCCACCTCACTCACCCCCTGGCAGCCCCCCGTGGCTGGGAACCCCCGTGGGAATTCAAAAATAAATAGCTCTCTCTATGTACAGGGGCTGGGGCAGGACAGAGCAAAGCGGAGCCCAAAGAACAACATCCACCACCAGCGACAGCAACACGCCACGAGCACAGCCGGGAGGGGGGCCGGGACCCCCCTTCCCCCCCAGCAGAGACGGGCCAAGGGGGAGGGCTGAGCCCCCCAGCGCCCTCACCTGTGGCCGAGCGGCTGGGTTGGGTTTGGGGGTGTGGGTGGGGTTGGGATTGGGGTAGGTTCCCCTTTTTTTTTTTTTTTTTTTTTTTGTTGTCTTCATAATTTTTTTTTTGTTTTGTTTTTGGTTTTTTTTGTCTTTTTGTTTTCTGCAAACACAGGCACTGGAGGGGAGCAGGGGCAGGGTAGGGGGGACAGGCATGCGGACGCGTGCTTGGGGGGCCGCAGCTCCGGCTGCCGCCTCGGCTCCCATCGCCATCTCCATCGGGCTGGAACCAGGACAGCCACCGCAAGCTCTGTGGGGACACCCTGGTGAGCCACGGCTGAGGCTCCCCGTGCCCCTGGGCCCTGAGCCCACCCTCACCTTCACTGCAGCGGGGCGACGGGCGCCCCCGACCCGTGGAAGTGGACGTTCTGCCACTTGCCGTCGCGGCGGTGCCACACGCGGGTCTCCTCGGACTGGCTGGTGCGGGGCCGGCCCTGCGCGTCGATGTACTGGGTGAGGCGGATGTAGGCGATGCAGGCAGCGTCCTCCCCGATGACGTGCACGTGCGGGTTCAGGATGGTCGTGTGGATCGGCTTGTTGTTCTTGGAGAGCACTGCAGGGCGGCCCGGGTCAGCGGGGCGGGCACGGACGGGGCAGGGCAGAGGGCAGGGAGCGGGGCAGGGAGCGGGGCAGGGAAGGGGAGAGATGGTGGCAGTGCAAGCGGGCAGATGGCCCAGCAGGGGAGGGCTGGGGACAGGGAGGGGAGGTGAGCAGGATGGGCAGGCAGTGGGCAAGAGGCAGGGACAGTGAAGGAGACAGGCAGAGAGACAGGGTGGAGCGGGCTGGGCTGGGCAGGGCAGGGCAGGCAAGACGGGCAGGGGGCACAGGCACATCGAGTACTCACAGTTCTCGAAGTAGAAGCGGTGGAAGTCCATCCCCTCCACCAGGTTGCCCAGTGCCTCGGGCTCAAAGGAGGTGAGCCCCGGGTCGCAGATCTTCCTGCAGGCAGCAGGTGAGAGTGGCCCCGCTGGCCCCCGCCCGCCCCACCCGGCCCCGCCCAGCCCCGCCCCACCCGGCCCCGCCCCGCCCGGCCCCGCCCCACCCGGCCCCGCCCAGCCCCACCCGGCCCTGCCCCACTCACGCGTAGGCCTCGAAGTCGCCGTTGTTGACGGCCTCGATGAGCTGCTCCGTGATCTTGATGATCTCCTGCTTGCGGGCTGAGGGCACGTCACTGTCACCAGCACTGCCCCAGGCCCCCGGCGGCACCGTGGGGGTGGGTGGACGGGATGTTGGGATGGACATGGGACATGAAGGGGAGCCATGGGGACAGACACAGGGACAGACAGACAGACAGACCTTGCGGGCAGAAAAACCTTGGGGACAGACAGACCATGGGGATGGACTGTGGGGACAAACACAGGGACTTTGGGGACAGACAGACCGACCATGAGGGCAGACAGACATACCACACGGACAGACACAGGGACCTTGAGGATAGACACAGAAACCATGGGGACAGACAGACACCCCTTGGGGACAGAAGGCCCTTGGGGACAGATAGGGATCACTGTGCTCCCAGGACCCCCACGGCTCTGCCACACCAGTATTCACACAATCCTCTCAGCATGTCTCCTTGCTAGCCCAGTGCCACCCCTGCCTGTCCCAGCGCCACCCCTGCCTGTCCCAGCGCCATCCCAGCGCCCTCCTAGCATGCTCAAGCATCCCAGTGCCTGCTCAGCATGTTCCAGTAGTTCCAAGTGCATCCCAGCATTACTCCTGCAAGTCCCAGTATATCCCAGTGCCATTCCAGCACATCCTAAAACAGCCAGTTCCATACCAGTGTTTCCCAGTGCCATCCCACTGTCTCAGTTCCATTCCAGTGCATCCCAGTACTCTCCCAGTTCCATGCAAGTGCATCCCAATACATCCCAGCACAATCCTAGTGCATCCCAGAGATGCTCCAGTGTCATCTGATGCATCCCAGTGCCATCCTATTACTTCCTAGTGCATCCCAGTGCCAGCCCAGTGCATTCCAATATACCCCAGTTCCATCCCAGTGCAATCCTATTGCATTCCAGTGACAGCCCAGTACATTCTAGTGCCATTCTAGTGCCATTCCACTACATCTCAGTCATATCCCAGGGTGTTCCAATACTATTCCATTGCATCCCAATATACCCCAGTTTACACCAGTACATCTTAGGGCCATCCCACTACATTTCAATGCAACCCAGTGCCAACCTACTGTGTCCCAGTGCCCTTCTAGTATATTCCAGTTCACCCCAATTCCATCCCAGTGCATCCCAGCACCATGCTGTTGAATTCCAGCGTGTGCCAATGCAATTCCAGTGTGGTCCCGTATCATTCCAGTGTAGCCCATCCCCCTATATCCCAATGACTCATTTCATCCTGATGCCATCCCAGTCACCTCAGTTTCATCCTAGTGCAACCCAGTGCCACTTCAGTGCATTCCAGAAGAGCTCAGTTCCATCCCAGTATCCCCTAGTGCTATACCATACACTCCAGTTTGCCCTGGTGCATCCCAGTAATGTCTCACTGTGTCTCTGTGCCAATCTCCTGTGTCCCAGTGTTATTCTAGTGTGTCCCAATACATCCCAGTACCACTCCAGTGCATTGCAGTACGATTCTACTGCTTCCCAGTGTATCCCAGTACCATTCTAGTGCATTCCAGTATACCCCAGTTCTATCCAGTGCATCCCACTACCATTCCAATGCATCTCAATTAATCTTAGTACCATTCTACTGTATCCCAGTGCTTCCCAGTCCATTCTTTTGTCTCCCTAACGTGTTCCAACAACCTCTATATCCCAGTTTGTCCCAGTGCATCTCAATGTCACTCCCATCTCGGTGACACTTCCGTGCATTCCAGCACAGCCCATTTCCATCCCGGTATGACCCAGTGCTATTCCAGAGTATAACAGCACACTCCAGTTTGCGTCAGTGACGTCTCACCACATCTCAGTGCCAACATACTGTGTCTCACTGCTCTTCCAGGGCAGCCCAGTACATCCCAGCACAGCCCAGTTCTACCCAGAGCACCTCTTGGTACCATCCCACCATGTCCCAGTATCATTGCAGTGCATCCTGATGCCACCCCAGTGCCTTTTCAATGAACCCCAGCTGCCATTCCAGCATGTCCCAATCTATTTCATTTTCATCCAAGTGCCAACACATCCTAGTACCCTCCCAGTGCATCCCAGCGTGCTCCCAGTGCATCCTGGTGCCATCCCAATGAAACCTAGTGTCAGCTCAGCTCCAGCCTAGCACACCTCAGATCCATTCCAGTGCATTTGAACACTCCCAGTGCACCCCAGGAATGTCCCATTGCAACCTCAGTGCATCCTGGTGCCAGCTGTGCCATTCCAGTGTACCCCAGTGAATCCCAGCGTGATCCCAGTGCCATCCCAAAGCATCCTGTTGCCATCCCGAATTCCACCCAGAGCATTCCAGTGCTGTCCCAGCACATCACAGTGCACCAACTACATCCTGGTGCCATGCCAGCTCCACCCCAGTGCAATTCCAGTGTAATCCAAGGCATCCTAGTGCCAACCCGATGCATCCCAGCTCTATTCCAATGCATTCCATCCAGCACACTCCCAGGGCATCCTAGTGCTACCCCAATGCATCCTTGTGCCATCCCAGTGCATTCCAGTGCCATCCCAGTGCATTCCATCACTGTCCCAGTGTATCCTAGTGCCATTCCAGTGCACCCCAATGCATCCTTGTGCCATCCCAGCTCCATCCCAGTGTATTTCAGTGCTGCTCCAGTGCATCCCAGCAAACCAAATGCATTCTGGTGCTATGCCAGTGCCATCCCAGTGCCATTCCAGTGCACCCCAGAGCCTATTAAGTCTCATCCCAGCACATCCCAGCTCCACTCCAGTGCATTCTAGCACACTCCCAATGCATCCTAGTGCCATCATAGTGCATTCCACAACTGTCCATCACAGTGCCATCCCAGTGCATCCTGAAGCCATCCCAGTTCATCCCAGTACCATTCCAGTGCACCCCAATGCATACTGGTGCCATCCTAGAGCCATCCTAGTACATTCCAAGACCCTCCCAGTGCATCCCAGTGCCATTCCAGTGCAACCCAATGCAACCTAGCACCACCCCAGTGCATCCCAGCTCCCTCCCAGTGCATCCCCCTGCCGCCCCCTGCGCCCGTCACCTTTGGTGTCCTCGTCCTCAATGGTGGTGTTGGTGCTGTCGGAGGACTCCTGCTCGCGGGACGGCGGCGGTGGGGAGGAGACACAAACAGGGGGGTCAGACCTGGCCCCGGGGGGGTGGGGAGGGGGGACAAGCCCGGCCAGGGCTCGGCAGGACCCCAACGACGCTGGATGCCACGGGGGGACCCCGCTGTCACCACGCCCCATGCGCACTCCTCATCCACGTCACCCCCCCCACGAGATGGCTGATGCTGGGGAGGATGGAGGCGGAAAGCAGGGGCAGCGATACCTTGGTGCCGTCCGCGGGGTTATGAATTACAGTAGTTTGAGGCTCCTACGGGAGAAGGGAGAGAGACAGACGCGGGGGTGGGGGGAAGCGAGAGCCCGGAGGGGACAACGAGGGAGGACGAGAGCAGCACGTGGACAGGGGCGAGGAAGAGACCCAGACCGGATTTGGGAAGGGGATAGAGAGGGGGGAGAGAAGCAGAGAGTCATTAGTCCAGCAAAGCCAAATGGTTTAATTCACCGACATGGAGAGGGAAGAAAGGAGGGAAAGAGGTGGGCAGAGCTAGGGGAGAGACGCAGTGAGGCCAAAAGGGTGGGCTGGGCTGGGGGCAGCTCTGTGCCCCTGTCCTGCATCCCGGTGCCCAGGGGCTCCACTCACCTTGCAACTGAGCATCCCAGGCATCCCTGTGTCTGCATCCCAACCATCCTGCTGCCTGCATCCTGAGCATTGCCCATATCCTTGTGCAACCCTCAGCTTGCACCCAGACCATCCCTGTGTCTGCATCCCAACTATCCCACTGCCTGCATCCCAAGCATCCCTTGGCTTGCATCCCAATGGTCCCTGTGTCCAGATCCTGACCATCCAGGTGCCCACCACCCGAGCACTCAGCATCCACAGCTTCCTGCTGCCTGCATCCCACCCTCACTGTGTGGGGTAGGCAGCACTTCCTCCATATCCTGCACTCACTGACCAGCCAGGCACCCCCTCCCAGTGCACAGCACTCTGTGCCAGCTGGGCATCACCCTGCCTGCATCCTGCCCTCATGGTCCCATGCCCCTGCCCTCGTGCTGCACCCCTTGTGCCATAAAGGTCACAACGGGCATCCCTGCACCTACCCTGCTGCTGGTATTGCCAGAGGACCCCCAAATCCCACACCTGCTGTTCCAGATAGTCACACATTTCTTGTGTCCCACACTCCCTCTGCCAGCTGGGCAGTCCTGTGTCTGGATCCTGCACTTACCTCACCTGCAAGGTCACTGTGACCCTGCACCTGCCTTGCCATTGGCATCGCAGGGTGTCCCTGTCCCCCAGCCCTTCACCCACCTCGCCATCCGTGTCACCAGGATCCTCCTGCTTGTGGCTTGTCCCCATTATGAGGCATTGATGCTTGTGCCCTGCACCCACTTTGTTCTCATGGTGGGGCACCCCCACACTCATGTCTCGTACCCACCTTGGTGCCATGTCACAGGACATCCTCACGCCTATATCCTGCACCCACCTTGCTGTCCCCATGGCAGGTCCATCTCTGTGTCCTGAACCTACCTTGTCCCTACAGTGGGACACCTGCATGGCTGTGTCCTGCACCCATGTCAGTGTCCCCACGGCTGAGGGAGACGCAGGGCTGTCCACATGCCTGCACCCTTCACGCACCTTGTCTGTCCAGCGGGGTCACCCTGTGCCCCTGTCCTGCACACTCCTTTCCATCCCTGGGACACCCCCCTCCCCAGCGAGCCCAGGAACAGCTGGTCAGGGGCGCATGGTGATGGATGGGATGGGCTGGTGGGATGCATCCAACGGGATGGGGGATCTGGGGGTGCAGGGCAGGGGGCACCTACCAGAGCGGTGGGTGGGAGAGTCCCCTTGGGGCTGGTGACGCCAGCACTGCCTTTGGTGCTGTTGGTCTGGGGCTGGAGGGGAGAGATGGAAGGAGCTCAGTGGCACGGGGGGGGCGCAGCCCAGCCCGGCTTCTCCCCGGCCCCTCTGGCCCCTCACCTTCACGCCGTCTGCCTTCTTGTTCAGCAAGCTCTTAGCTGCTGCGGGGGGAGACAGTGTCAGTGCTCTGCCCAGCACAAGGGACACCCCCAAACCCAGGCCCTTCCCAGCCACCTGACCCCACCCTGCGTGCTGGCAGCACCTGCCACCCCAGTGCCAAAGAGGGGGAACACACAGGTGTCCCCATCCTGGGGGAAGTCTCCATTTTGGAGGGGTGGTCCCCATGTGGGGAGGGGTGTCCCCATTCTATGGGGGCCTCCATTTTGAGAGGTAACCCCACGCTGGGAGGAGTGTCCCCATCCTGGGGATGTTCCCTTACTGGAGGGAGTCACCATGCTGGGTGGGGTGTCCCCATCCTAGGGAATCCCCATTTTGGGGAGGTTCTCCATGCTGGGAGGGTGTCCCCAACCTGAAGGGGTCCCCAACCTCAGGAAGGTCCCCATCCTGGGGGAAGAGAGTGTCCCCACCCAGGGAGGGCTTTCCCCAACCTCGTGGGGTCATCCTCATCCTGGCGGGCGTCCCAATCCTAGCAGGAGGTTCCCAAACTCAGGGGGGTCCCCAGCCTTGGCGGGCTGTTCCCATCCTGGGAGGGATGTCCTCAACCTGTGGAGATCCCCACCCAGGCAGGGTGTCCCCATTCTGGAGGGAGAGGTCCCCAAACTCAGTGGGTCCTCAGACTGGGGGAAGAAGGTGCCCCCAGCCTCAGGGGGTCCCCATCCTGGTGGCCCCTGCACTGGGCAGGCAGGACTGGCTTACCTTGGAGAAATGCAGAGAGGAAAGCAAGAGAGAGGAGTGGGGAGGGGGGCAAGAGAGAAACGGAGAGGGGGAAAGGAGGAAAAAGGGGAAAACATAAAAAAAGAACATAAAAAAGATGAGTTGAGTACAGGGGGTCGGGACAGCTGCCTGTGCCCACCCTGTCTCCCTGGAGGGGGACAAGGATAGGCACGGGTATGAGCATCTGTCACTGCTACCATGATCTCTGGCCAGTCGGGGAATAGGGGGCGATGGGGACATGGTGGGGCACAACTGGTTGTGGGAGTGTAGAGGGCAGGGGGTGTTGTCACCTCGAGCATCCTTGCCATTCCTCCACACTGAGGGACCCCTCCCCCGGCTCCATCACAAGTTGAGGGGGGATGTGCGGTGACAAGCTCAGTGACAGCAGAGTGGCACCCGTCAGCACCAAAGGAAGGGGCAGGCAGATGCGAGGAGGAGGAGATGAGCCACACATCCCTCCCCCGTGGACCTATGTCTCCTCAGGAGTCCCTAGCACGGTGTCCCCGAGGGTCCCGGTCCCTCCTCTGGAAGCAGGCGGGCGCTGAGAGGTGGGGGTTTAAACCAGAGCCAAACTGGGGGGCTGGAGAGAGAGACCCCTGGCAGGGGGGCCAGCGGTAGCCCTTTGTGTGGGAGATGGTTTAAGACCCGCCGAGTGTTTCGCGGCTCACAAACACTGGCTGCAGCTCTCAGAAGCCGTGGGGAGGCACAAGCTGGGGGGGACACATGCGAGGGGGGCACATGCGGGGAGGGACGCAGGGGGGGCACGGGGCACACAGGACATGCAGCCCGTTTGCCCCCCTTCCATGCACCGCTGTGCCCCCCCTGTGTGCGTGAGGGGGGCAGCCGTGGGGGGACACACCCTGGGATTATCCCCCCGCCCCAGCTCCTCAGGGCCGACCCAGATGTGCCCCCTGGGGACGCCACCAGTGTGTCCCCTCCAGGAGCAGCGGCCCAGGGCCAAGCACTCAGTGTCCCGCCCGGGGGTGGGCGCTGGGGCAGAGACCCCCCCGGGGCCAGCGGCGGGGCGGCAGCGGGGGGACAGCGGGGACGGGGACAGGCTGCAGGGCTGCGGGGGGCAGTGCCGCGGGCCATGCATGCGCCCCCATTTCCGAGGAGGGAACCCGAAACCCGCTGGGGAGGCGGGAGGCAGGGAAGAGGATGGCTGGGAGAAGAGGGCGACATGGGGATGAAGGATCTGGGGACACACAGAGACCAAGCGGGGCCGGGGGGCCGGGGGGCCCTTTGCGGACGCGTCTACCTTGTTCCACCAGCCCCAGCGGGGCCCCGGCAGCGGCCGCCGACATGGTGGGAGGAGCGGTGGTCTGTCTGCCCACTGCGGGCCACGAGAGAGAGAGAGGGAGCAGAGCTCCTGTTAGCAGGGGCGGGAGGGGCTGCAGCCGGGACCCCCGCCTTCCCCCAGCAAGAGCTCTTGGGGTGCCCATCACCCTGGCCTCAGGCCTGGGGTGGCTGGTGCTGCTCCGTCCCCCTCCCCGTGTCGCCCCCCCGCCAGCCACCGGAGTGGGGGGGGGACACACGGGGACCGGGCACTACCTGCTGCTGTGTGCGTGGGGCGGGGGGGCCGGGTCCTGCACCCACCTTGGCTACCACATGCCCCGTCCTCACCGATGGGGAAAAAATGGGTGGGGGGGTTAAGGAAGGGAGGGGAGAAAGAGAGAAAGACAGCGAGATAGAGAGAGGGGGGCACCGGCCCGGGGGGGGCTATGGAGGGGGGGCTGCAGCCCCCGGCCCCCCCGGCCAGTGGGAGCCCCCCCTTACCTGAGAAGTTCCTGGTGGCCAACATGGTGGTGAGGATGGCACCCTGCAGGAAAGGGCAGGGTGAGCCAGGGAGAGGGTGCTGGGCTGGGACGGGCAGGATGGGGCCCTGGGGCACGGGGCGAGATGGAGAGGGAGAAGTGGGGGGATGGGATGGGGGTGGTACAGGGGCCTGCAGTGGGAGAGGGGTTTGCAGGATGAGGGGACCAGGCAGTGGGATCTATAGAAGGTGCAGATCCAGGGGTGCAGCTGGGTGGGGGCAGGCTAGAGCCATGGCATGGGGCAAGGTGCTGGGCAGGGACAAGGTGGGACAAGGTGATGCACCGTGTGTCACTGGGATGGGACCAAAGCCTGCAGCAGAGCACAGAACACCAGAGTGGGACCGCAACACCCAGTGGGAAGGGAGTGTGGCCCATGGAAGGCCCTGATGGGTGCTGGGGTGGGAACATAATGTACCAGGTACTGCCAGAGTGGGCAGGGCAGGGGTCCCACAGTGGGCAGGGGAGGGTCCCACAGGAGAGCCCCGTGGAGAGGCAGGGTGGTGCTGGGAGGATAAGCACTGTCCCCAGCCCACACCTTCCCCACCAGCCCCCTCACCTTGAGCTTCCTCCGGGCATTGAACTTTTTCAAGCACTCCACTGTCTCCTGCCTGTGCATCATGGAGGCCACAGTAGAACGTTGCTGTGGGGGACAGTGGGGTCAGCGCCAGGTGCCAGCGGTCACTGGAGCAGGTGACACACACTGGGGCACACACTGCACTTACGCAGACCCACGGGTGCTTGAGGGCCTCGTGGGCTGTGATGCGCTTGGCGGGGTTGATGGTCAGCATCTGATTGATGAGGTTTTTGGCTTCGGGGGTGACTGTGTCCCACTCAGGTGAAGGAAACTGGGGGAGCACAGGGACACGGGGGTGACAGCTGTGGAGGGGCAGCCCCACGGCATCGATGTCACTCCACATCCCTACACATGTCCTGCCAGCCACTGAAGACATGGCCCAAAGCCACCTCCAGGCTCTGCTAAAGATCAGCTGTAGCACCCCTCAGAAGGTTCCAGAGTTAATGGGCCAGCCGCTGCAGGGCATGGCGTCCTGGCACCAGGGACTTACATCATAGGCCCCGGCCTTGATTTGTTGGTAGAGTTTGTGCTGGTCCTCGTCCCAGAACGGCGGGTAGCCCACCAGCAGGATGTACAGGATGACCCCTGAGCCAGGGAGAGTGGGGTTAGGGGAGTGCAGGGACCCCAAACCACCCCTGGGACCCTCCAGCCCTGCAATGTCCCCATGACAAAGCAGTTACTCCCAACACGGCCAGGATGGCACAGACAGGGGACAGTGTGGCACTGCCAGGGTACATGGCACGGTATGGCTCCTGGATGGGGTCGGAGCTGGAACAGGAACTGAGACCAGCATATAAATGGAATGGGAGAGAGGGTGAGACTAGGATGGGAATGGGATAAGACTAGAATGGAGCCCGGGAAGTGCCAAAATGGAAGTGGGATGGGATCAGAATGATCAGTTGGGGCAGAGATGGGGCAGAGGTTAGGATGGAATTGGGCAGGAGCTGGGCAGGGATTAAGGCAGAGATTGGGGTAGGGACAGGGCAGGGTTCAGGATTGGGACTGGGCGCAGGTCTGGGATGGGGGCAGAGAAGGGGCAAGGGCCAGGCAGGGACTGGGCAGGGACTGGCTCTTACCACATGCCCAGATGTCCACCGGTTTGCCATAGGCCTCTTTGCGCAGGACCTCGGGGGACAGATAGCCTGGTGTGCCTGCAAATCCTGAGACAGAGACAGAGACACAGAGATGGGTGAGGACAGACATGTGAGCCACCATGGGAGGGGACAAGGACAGGACACAGTGCAGGGCACAGGACTGGGACATGGGCATGGGGCAGGAAGTGCTGGGCAGGGGTGGACATGGGCACAGAGGCATGGGCACGGTGGGTGTGGGACTGGGCTGTGGTGGGCACGGGGCAGATGCAGTAGGGATGGAGCAGGGACTCAGTGGACATGGAGGGACACAGCAGACACAGCGCAGGGCACGGCGAGCAGGACACACTGGCTCGGGGCTGGGGCAGGCAGGGCAGGGCAGGGCAGGGCAGGGCAGGGCTGGGGCAGGGCAGGGGCAGGGCAGGGCAGGCAGCAGCACTCACCGAACCAGGCCTGCTGATCCCCCTGCACCTCGATGGCAAGGCCAAAGTCTGCCAGCTTCACTGCTGCCCCTTTGCACTTGCTGGCCAGGAGCAGGTTCTCCGGCTGTGCAGTCACCGGGCACAGACATGGGTGGGGACAGAGAGGAGGGATGGGACAAGTAGAGGGAATTTACTGCTGCCATTGAGCAGGTGCTGCCCATCAGCCAGTTCCGTGCTGAGGGGCTGTGGCTGTGGGTGCCCTCTGCCAATGGCTGAGGGTGCTGCATGGCACAGCCCCGTGGCCAGCTCAGGGTCATCCTGTGTCTCACTGTGCTCATCCCAGCATCCCCCCCAGTCCCACCATCCCTCCATGTCCCACCCATCACCCCCTTGTGTCCTGCCCTGACACCCCAGCCAAGCTCCAGCTGCTCCCACCCCCGTGTCCCCATCCCCACCAGTGCACACTCTCCCTGGGGCAATGGCAGCGGGGGGGTGGCAGTGAGACCTCCCAGCAGCGCAGAACTGTGCCACAACTGGGAGATACATCCCCAGAAAAGGCAGATGGGAGTGCTCAGAGCTGAGGGGATCCCCCAAGCCCATCCACATCTCAGTGACTCCCCGGAATCCACTGGGCCAGGACCACGCCCAGGTTATGGGGACCCCAAGAACTGAGCAGGGGGTGAGGGGCAGAGGGACGGATGGGTTTGGGGGGACACACTTACCTTGAGGTCTCTGTGGACCACCCCCATCTGGTGACAGTGCAAGACAGCCTCCAGGATCTGCTGGATGCAGTGGCTGCATGCAAATGGAGGGAGGTCAGAGGTACACTGCTCCCCCACCTCCCACACCCCCTGTCCATGACCTGCACCTCCAAACCAGCCCCCTGTCCCACTGCTAGGGCTCCACTACACCCATGGGGAACTGACAAAAATTAGTGGTGACCTTGGATTTGTGGGTGCTGTGCATGGCAACTCCTCTGTACCTCTGCCAGGGGGTTCAGCCTTGGGGCATCACCCCTAGGGGGATTCCTGAGGAATCACCACCTGGGGAGGTCATCCAGAGGGCTTACTCTTGGGGAGAGTCCCACCTGGGGTGGGTCTTTGCCTAGCTGACACCTAAGGGGATGTCACTGCCTGACAGGGGTCATCTCAGAGGTTGTCACTCCTTCCTGGGGAACATCAGCCCTGGGAGCACCTGGTTCCTTCCTACCCAAGCCTTAAGGATGATCCAGGGATCATCCAGGGAGCATAGCACTGTCTGGGGGTCACCCCTTGGGGGTCACCTCTGGGGTACCATCCCAGGGTTGTCACTTCAAGGGGGTTACTGACTCGGGGTCACACCTGTGAAATCATCCCTTGGGGGGTCACTACCTGGGGGTCATCCTGGGGGTATGGTCACTGGCTGAAGGTTCGTCCCTGGAGAGGTCACTGCCTGGGGGTCACCCCTCAGCACCTACCAGGTGAGCTCCAACCTTGGCACAGAGCCATGGGGGTGCTTTTGTGCCCACCCCTTGTCCCCCCCAGGAGCCCCCTATTCTCTGCTGCCACCCAGACACCGGGATCCCCCAGACAGGACTCACGGGGGAAGGGGGGGGAACAGGGGATGGGGAGGGGTGGATGGAGACGAGACAAGAAAGAAAGAGGGAAGGAGCGAGGGGATGAGAGCCTGAAATGGGGGTGAAGGGGGGCCCCACCTAGCTGGGGGAGTTGGGGCATTAAGGGGGGCAACTTCCCTGGGGGGGGGTGGGGGCAAAAAAGGGGGGTCAGGGAGAAAAAAGAGTGAGGAGAAAGCCCCAGAGCAGGGTCCTGACGAGTGGAGCGGGGGGCCGGGAAGCGGGGGCAGCGGTGGGTGGGGGCAGCGAGGGGGAAATGACCCCCCCGGCCCCCCCCAGATACTGACCTGCGGCTCCCTCTGCTCAGGGGCAAAGTGATGGGTGGGAGGAACGCGGGCAAAGAGCTCATGGACACAGTGACTGCAAAACAGAACGGGGGGCAGGGGCGGGGGGCAGGATGGAGGGTTAGGGGTGGGAGAGGGGGGCAGGATATGGGGGCAGGACAGGGCAAAGGGTGTGGGAGGGAGCAGGATGGGGTGAAGGGGTGCAGGATGGAGGGGTAGGGGGTGGGAGACTGGGGCAGGATGGGGGGGCAGGATGAGGTAAAGGGGTGGGAGGCAAGAAGTGGGGGTCAGGGTGTGGGGACAGGTTGGGGGAAAGGGGTGGGAGAAAGAGGCAGGAGAGGGGGATGGGAGGGTAAGGGGCATTTCAGGGGCAAGGATGGGTATAGGAGGCAAAACAGAGGGCAAGGGCTGGGGGGCAGCGAGCAGAGGGCAGCGGTGGGACGGACGGACACACAGATGGACACACGGACACACACAGAGCCCGAGCAACACGTGATGGGAGACGAGAGGGACAGAGGAGTGGGGGGAATGGATGGAAGAGGTGAGGGGCACGAGGGGACAGGGACGGGGGGGGGAGGGGGGCGGAGATGGGGGGAACGAGAGAGGGGGAGAAACAATGTTGTGAAAGCCCAGAGACCACGGGGAGGGGCACACGGCGGCACACAGGGCACTGGTGGGCTGGGGACAGCACAGAAGGGGCCCTGGGGGCCCCCCACTTGCCACCAGCCCCCCAGCATAGGTCATGATAGTGCCAGGACTCAGCAGCAAAGGGGGGAGCATGGAGTGGGAAGTGGAATATGGGGGTCCCCACCCCACCCAGCAGCAGGATGGAGCCAGTGGAGAGGTTAATAACATGGAGGCCGAGGGGGTGCACCTCCCCTCCCACTGGGTGCCCCCCTGCCTGCCTTGCTGGAGCTGCCCCATCCCTGCAGGCCTCCCAGGGTGCAGGGCACGGGTGGCTGGGGGTGTCCAGGGCTTTAGGGGGTGCACGGGGAAGTGAAGGCTCACCTGGCATCAGCCTCACTGTAGTACTCCCGCGCCACTATGTCCTCAAAGAGCTCACCACCTGTCACCCTGAAACACAGCCAGGCACCACATCACCTTGAGACCCCCGGGAGCCCCCAGGAACCCCTAGGCCCCTCCTGAAGCTCAGGGAGCCTCCTGCCACACTCACAGGTCAAAGACGAGGTAATGAAACCCCTCCTCAGAAATGCTGTCGTGGAGCCGCACTGTGGGGACAGGGACAGGCTCAGTCTCAGCCCCCCACATACTCCCTGGCCCCCTCCCCCAGGCACCCATGTGTGTCTGTGTCACATGCAGCCCACACACCCACCCCCAGTGTCCCAAAGGTGGCACCCAGAGGGACCCCAGCATGGGATCCCACGCATCCCCAGAGGGACAGCCAGCGTATCCCCAGGGTGTCACTGAGGGTGTCCCAAGCAGGTGCCCAGTGGTGAAAGCCCCTGGTGTCCCCAGTCACTCACCGATGTTGGAGTGCTTGAGCAGCCGGCAGATGCGCGCCTCGCGCTCCAGCTTCTGGTGGTCTGTGGGGGCAGTGGTCAGGGGACACCCCCCATCGCCTGTCCCCAGCCCAACCCCAGCAAGAGGAGCCATAGGTGCCCATGTGGGAGTGCATGTGGCTCTGTGGGGTGTGCAGGTATGAACTGGGGGCCGGGGTGGAGGTTGTGGGCTTGTGCACATGTGTCTGGGTGTGCAAAAGTGCAAGTGTGTACAGGTTTGCATGTGTGCACAGGTGGGCTGGGTGTGCATGTGGATACACGTGTGCACAGGTGTGCATGTTCATGTGTGTGCCCGCGTGTGAGGCTGTGCACGCCTGTATACACGTACAGATGGGTGTGCACATGTGAGCAAGCACCTGTGGCTGTACCTGTGAGTGGGTATAGAGGTGTGTGGCTGTAGAGGTGTGATGGGTGTGCAGGAGTATCCGTGTCCCACAGTTGTGCACACACGTGGGTGTGGCTGTACCTTGTGTACCTATGTGTGCGGCCACACAGGTCTGTGGTTGTACCTGTGTGCACAGGTATACACGTCTGTGTGCACCACTGTACGTGCGTTAGTATGTGATGTGGAGTGTGCAGCTGTACCCCTGTGCGTGGTGGTTCCTGCATGTGCAGGTGTGTGCAGGTGCACGCATCTGTGCAGCTGTGTGTGCGGCTTGACACGTGTGCGCCTGCAACAGCCACTGTATGAGTGCACATGTGTACCAGAGTGTGCAGCTGCCCTCTGGATGTGTCTGCATACAGGAACACACAGACACGTGCACAGATGTGCACACAGCTCACACACAGTTCACACATGTGTGTGCACTGCTCCACTCATGGCTCACACCTGTGCATACAGCTATAGCCACAGACACACACACCTGTGCACACACAGAGCACACACACACCCTGTGCCACTCTATGCTGCCTCTCATCCAGATGCACATCCAAAACATCTACACCTCTGCACATTGTCACACATCCCACACCTGCAAACACCTGTACACCCCCACTGCTGAGCACACTCCACCCCACAGCACCCACTCTGCTCACAGATGTGCACACACAGCAGTGCCTGCCTTCACACAGACACACACACACACCTCTGCACATACACCCAGGCATCCCCCGCTCACAAGTGGGTGAACACCCACACATGTGTGCACAACACCATGAACACACACCTGTGCACACACTCAGGTACCCCCACTGCTCACATGTGCACACACCCACCATCACACACACCCCCACATACACATTGCACACACCTGTGCACATGCAGCTCAGGGCTCACACCTGTGCATGCACACCCTCCCCATCTGCTTACACCTGTGTACCTGCAGGACACCCCTCAGGGACAGATGAAGTTCTGAGGGGCCCCAGGGGAGGCAGCAGGGGGGATAATGGGGATAGGCAGGGCCAGACCCCACCCTCTGGAGCATTCACCCCCTCCCCCCCATCAGCACCCGGTGTCACCAGCACCACTGGGGTCACAAACTATCATAGGTGTCATGGGCACCGTGGGCACCAGGGGCATCAGAGGTGTCAGAGGTGCCATAGGCACCAGGGGTACCAAGGGTGTCTGGGAGTGACCCTCTCAAGTGCCAGGGGGTTCTCGGGGAGTCCCAGGCTTCCTGGGGGTCCTACCTCTGGCTGAGAGCTTTTTGGTGTTGATGATCTTGGCAGCGTACTCATGGCCAGTGCAGAGCTTGACACAGCGCCGGACAACCGAGAAAGCTCCCCTGGGGAGGGACAGGCTCAGCACGCCCCAAAGCGCCTTGGGGGGTGGGCGGGGGGGGCTCCCACCCATGACTCAGCACACGAGGTCAGGGGGCTGCACCCATAGTGACTCAGCAGCAGGGGGGTGAACCCCAACATGGGGTGGGGAGGGAGGACCCCTGCTATGGGGGGGCACCAGGGGGTGGCAGGGGGAAAGAGGCTGGAGGGGGGGCTCGGTGCCACGCATCGTCGGGGGGGGGGGTCGCGGGAAGGATCCAGCACCCGCAGCTCGTTGCCATGGGAACAGTGGGTGGCCCGGATGGCGGCAGTGGCCGTGGTGGTGGCGGTGATGGTGATGATGGTAGTGGCGGTGACAGCGCTGACAGTAGGCACAGGACCCAGCTGTGACTATAGGAAGCTGGCAGCCACCAACACCACAGGGACAGGGACAGAGATAAGAAAAGCATGGTCGTGCCCATGCCAGGCAGAGGCACCTGCAGCCCCTTCAAGTGACATCAGCACCTGTCCCCCTTGCAGGACCCATGTCCCTGCACTTCCCCATCCTGTTCCCTGCCCGACAGGCCCCTCCCTTGTTGGGGGGGCCAAGGCAGCGTCAGGGCACACAGAGGAGATCCCCATAACCGGCTGGGGACATGGCTGAGACCAGCACCACCCCAGTCCTGCCACGGAAAGGGTGTCGTGTGGGACGTGTGCCCTGGGAAGGGCACAGGGCCTGGCTGTCTCCTGCCACCACCCCATGTCCCCATATCCTCCGGCACCAAGGGCCCCATGTAGAATGGGGATCCTCTCACCACCAGGGGAAAAGTGGGGGTTCCCAGGGCCCTGACCTCTCCCTCCCCCATGTGGCCCCTGGGACAGGTGACATGGTGGGTGCCAGCCCCTGAGAGGGGGGCACACTGTAATGGCCCAAGCCATGTCTCAGTTTCCCCCCGGTGAGAGGAACACCCCCTCCAGCCCGGCGAGGGGGGGACACATGCGCGATGGCTGGCAGGCTACACTGAAAGATGGGAAGGGGGAAACAGGACCACATTGCCATGGCAACCAGGATGGGCTGGATATTGGGCAGACCGACAGAACAGCCCCCAATTGGCACCATGTTCCCCCTACTGGTACCCCCAAAGGGACAACAGCCATCCCTGCAAAATCTTCCCCCAGTCTGGGGCGGTGGGGGTGCAACCCCCCTCACAAAAGGCCTGACCCCCTCCCCCTTCCCCTCATTTTACTCCCAGCCAATCCCTGCCCATGGATGGGGCGGGAACTGAAACCCCCATGGCCCTGGGGCAAATGAATCCCCCCCCAGAAACAGCTCCTCTTCAGCTCCCCACAACACCCCCCCAAGGGGGTCGTGATGCAGAGGGTGCAGCTGGGGGGCTTAGAAAGGTTCAGGCCGGCAGAGGGAACCTGGGAGTCTTTAAGGCCCGGGGGGCCCAGGAGGGCTGAAGTCTATACGGACCCGAAGGGGGAGTGGATTTGGGGAGTTATATAAGGCCCAAAAGGGTCTAATAGGGGATGGGGGGAGTATGGTCTAATACGACCAGAGGAGAGAGGGATGGGGGGGTCTACAGAGATCAGAGAGGGTCTATGGAAATAGCGGGGGGAGCTGGAGGGATGGGGAAATCCATCAGGATGAGGGACAAGGGGGTCCTGAAAGGGAGGAGGTCTAAAAGGAGCAGGTGCCTATAAATACTCAAGAATGGTCTGGAGAATGGGGGGTGTCTACAGGGGGGCAGTAAGGACTCAGGAGGGGGCAGTCTATCAGGATTGAGGGGTGTGAAAGGTTTGGAAGGGACCAGGGGGGCTATAATGACTAGAGGGGGTGGGGGTTTGTAGGAGCTTTGGGGGGGGGGGCTGTCTGTGAGAATGGGGGTTCTATTGGAGCAAGGGGACTTTAAGGACCTAGGAGATCTGCAGGAGCCAGGGGCAGGATTAGGAGTGCTGGGGGAATCTGTGAAAACTGGGGGGGTTGATAAGGAACTGGGGGGTCTGTAAGGATGGAGTGTCCATAGGGTCAAGGGCAGCTATAAGGACTGAGTGGGGGTCTCTAGGGACAGGTGACTGGGGACTGCAGGGGATCTGGAGGGATGGAGGAGGGGTCTGGGGTAACCAGGGCTGGGGGAATGAGGACAGATCAGGGGAGCCTAAAGGTGAGGGTCCGCAAGGATGGGGAAACCTTGGGGAACAAGGGGGCTTCAGGGACTGGGGGGCTATGGGAATGGAGGGGCCAGAGGAGCTGAGGGGTCCGGGCCGCCGGGGAGGGCTGGAAGGCCCCGGGAGGGGGCGGTATAAGGGGTGGGGGCCAGTGGGGGGCAGGGCCAATACCGGGGAGGGCAGTACCGGGGGCAGCTGGGCAGGGCCGGTCCCGGGGTGGGCTGGGGGCCGGTCCCGGGGGGCGGGGGGGCAGTCCCGGGTGTCCCATCCCGGGGATAGGAGCGGGGGATGCGTCACGTCTGCACCGAGCGGCTTCCCGAGCCCCGGGCAGCGCCCCCGCCCCCCGCGCCCCCGGGCTGGGACCGGGGCCGGGGCCGGGACCGGGCCGGGGCCGGGGCCGCCGCCCTTACTTGCCGATCTCCTCGTAGAGCTGGTACTCGTCGGTGAAACGGGTGCAGGGCACGGTGGTGGCCATGCTGCCGCCGCGCCGCGCCGCAATGAGCCGCCCCGGCACCGGCTCCGCTCGGCTCCGGCTCCGCCCGGCGCGGGGGCGGGGGGAGGCGCCGGGCCGGGGAGGCTCCAGCCCGGGACAGCCCCCGCCGCCCCCGCCTGGGATCCCCCAGCCCCCTCCGCGGGGCACCCCCACCTCGGACCTGCCCCCGCACGCCGGGGGGATCCCCTTGTCTCCACAAGGGCCCCATAACCAGACCCAACCCCGGGACCCCTTTATCCCAAATTACCCCCGGGAGTGGGATACCAAGCCCCCACCCCCAAAGGCCTCATATCCAGACGCCCCTTCCCGAGACTCCCCCCCTAAATATTAGCCCGGTGTCCAGACTCCCTCTGACGGATCCCCCACAGGACCCCAAATCTAGACTCACATCCACACCCCCTGCAATAGGACTCATATCCAGACCCCTCCCAAGAATCTCACAACCCCCCGCAAAGGACCCCAAACCTGCACCCCCTCTGGATCCCACATTCTCCCCCTAAAAAGCCCCAGTATCCAGATAACCTGCTCGAAGACCCCACATCCATGCCCTGCCTTCCCTCTCGGGGAATCCCCCCTATTCTCCCCAATACTGAGCTCCCTCCTCCCGCACCAATGTCACCCCAAACAACCCTTCCAGGCTCCAACCCCTCCCTAAGCAAACACCCAGGAGAGGTCGGGGCAGGATAAAATCACTCTCCTGCTCCCCCAAGGGCACCTTGAAGCCCCCCAGTGTCAGCAGCATAATGCGGGGGTGGATTTTGGTGCGGGACACACAAGAGGCCAGCCGCAAGGGCAGCGGTAGCCCCGGGCCCGGGGCCAGCGGGTGTTCCCCCCGGCGGAGGGTGGGTGGGCGCGGTGGGCGGCGGGCGGCTGGCGCTGCTGTTGCCATGGGGACCGTGGGCGGCCGGGGGCCGGGGGGGCCGCGGGCCCGGTGTGCGCATCAGCACCGGGAGATGTCGGCACTGGCGGCGGGGGAGAACGGGAGAGCGGTGGGCGGTTCCTCGGGGGTGGTATCCCCAAAGCACCCACCATATGAAACCTAGCCGGTTTTGGGGATGCCGTATCCACCCCCCTACCCCAAGGACCCCAAAATCCAGCTCCCCCGGAATCTCACATTCCAACATCCCCCAAGCCCAAGTAGCCCATAAATCCAGCCCTCCTCAGGGTACCCTAGATATCCTACAGCCCCTCCCAGGGACCTCAAAATTCACTCCCTCCACCCTCAGGGATCCTATATCCACACCCTGAAGGACCCCCAAATTCCACTCTCCCCCAAGAAACCCATATCTACCCCAAGATCCACCCCGGTGTCTGGAGCCTATGCCAGCAGACAGACACCCCAGACACCCCGCCTGGGTGTCCCTGTCCTTGTCCCTTAAGCAAGGTGATGGTGGCGAATTGGGCACACTTACCTCCCCAGGGGAGGCACCGACTCACTCACAGGCCCCACGGTGAAACGTGTTTATTGCAAACTGGGGGTGGGGAACCGGGCAAGGCGATGGCTGGGGACCCCCAGCCCACACACCCCAGGGTGGGGGACTGGTGGCAGAGCCAGGCCAGGCTGGGCCGAGGTGGGGCCTACTCTCCCAGGTAGCCCCCACTCTCAGACCCCTAAGTACCATACCAGGGAAACCCCTACGTTTCTGAGGCTCCTGCCCAGCTGCCAGCTCTGAGGGGTGGGCCTGTAGCCCCCCACAAACACCAGTGCTGTGGGGAGCACCCCCGCTGCTCCCTAAGGGGGAGCAAACCCTTGGGGATGGCTGTGGTCTCTGCCCACTCCTGGGTGTTCTGACAACCCTCCAGTGAGGAGGTGAAGGAGGAGGAAGTCAGGAGGAAGCCTCCCCCGGAGCTGGGTAGAGGCCAGAGGCAGCACGGCCCCCTTGGGATACCCTGGAGTGGGACTGGTGAGAGGATTTGGGGGTGCCGGGTGGGCAGGGTGCTGGCAGAGGGAGGCAGGGGCAGGCTTCCCCACCCCCACTACCCATACCCAGCACCCATCTCCACCTGTGAGGGACAAAGCTGCCCAGTGCCAGGGCAGGGAAGGCTCTGCATCCCAAAAAACCCCAAAAGCAGTATTATCATCCACCAAAAATAATAATTATGTCACCCAACGTGTCCCAATGCGCTCCCTCTATTCCAGAAAAACATGGAGCGTCGGCAGCTCGAGGTAAGGGGAGGGCAGGGGAGGGAAGGGGAGGAGAGGGGTCCTGGTGCCCAGGTTGCCGTGGTGACAGGATGTAAATCTGCCCGCTTCCTCAGGCTTCCCCACACAGCACGGATGGGCGCCGGCAGCGTGGATCAGTGAGTCTCGGGCACTGGGAGCGAGGGTCCTGGTGGGCATCCAGGGACAGGAAGCTCTCCTCTCCCTGCTTTATTTTGCAGTTGTTTTTGCCACTGTCAAAACTGGACGGCGCCGGGGGAGATGTTGAACATGGAGGGGTCGAATTTCTGGCCGCGGAATGGTGAGCCCTCGGTGTCCCAGCCCTTCTTTAACATCTCGTGCACCTTCTGCAAAGAGGCCGCAGGCTTCCATCAGCCCGAGGTGATGCCACACTGCTCCCCACACCCCTTGCTCTCCCCTGCATCTCATCCCACAGGCGTTGGGGCTGCGTGGCCACCTGACCCGTGGGAAGGGGTGTGGGCAGCAGTCCCCCTCCTCCCCGGCTGGCAGTTGTCATTGCCAAGGGCACACACCACTTCTGTGCTCTGCCTCACTGTCTGGGAAGGGGCAGAGAGCAGCCAGGGCAGCACCAGGCAGCCCCTGGGTCAGGCTGAGCCATACCCATGTGGGTCCAGCCCTGAGCGGGGCCAGCCTGGGAGAGAGGCACAGCGATGTGGGGCCCATGCCTGGAACAGGGGGTCTGGGCTTACAGGCACTTGCCAAGGTACCAGCAGAGGGAACACAGGAGTGCATGGCAAAAGATCAATCAGCAGAACCTCACACCCCCCCAAATGTTAATGTGGGGAGACACTGTGAAGAGGAGCTCTGAGTTGGAGCAAAGCCATGGGGCTCCTTTTCCTGGGGAACAGGTCCTTGAAGGGCAGGTGGGAAGGCCAGACTGGGCCGGCAGCACAGGGTAGCCAGCACCTACCAGCTCATGGCTCTGGGGCTTGCCCTGCAGCTTCTGGTGGTAGTCGAAGGTGAGGCGGTCAAGCACGGCATGCTCCTCCTCATCCACTGTGGCCATGGAACGCTCCTTGTTGATCTTGTCAATGTCAATCTGCTCCTCGCCCTCTAGGATGGCGTTCCACCAGTACTCGTCCCCCTTGTTCAGGTTGATCTAGGGACAAGGTGTGGGTCAGCGAATGGGGAGAGGAGCCCCTGTCCTGCTCAGAATGTGGTACCCCTGCTCCCCTCACAGCTCCATGGCAGTGATGCAGAGCTTGGCTGACAGCAGCATGGCGCTTGCCCATGAGTGGAAGTCAAGCTCATACCGATCCAGCCTCACAGCTGGCAGAGGGGGAGGGATGCTTGTGCTTCCCTCCCTCAGCAGCCAAAGGCTTTGCACAACCCTGCTGTGGGCCCCCACAGGCCCAGCTCAGGTCCCACGGATGAAATCTCTACATTATGGCTCAAAGGCAGTCCCCAGAAGTGCCTGCCTAGGAGTGACACTGGCTTGGGACCACATGGCTGACACAGCAGCAGTGACAAAGCCCAGGACTGTCGGATGAGGAGGCTGTGTCTGGTGGGGTGTGGGGCCAGGGCTCCTGGTGTGGTAGTGCAGCCATCTTGCCATTCCCTAACCTAGAGGGAACCTTGGCCTCAGCTCCCCTGGCACTGGCTCGGTGGGCGGCAGCATGGGTGGCAAAAGAGGAAAGGAAATCACCTGCTGATCTGTGCCACCCCTGCTGACTGCTAGCACCTGCTTCCCATGGCACCGCAGCTCAGCAGCAGCCCCAGAGGGAGGGACAAGGATATCTCCTTGCTCCAGCCAACATCCATGGGGAACTGGGAAAAGCCACCAGCTGTAGTCACAGGCATCCCTGATGGCAGTGCCTTGAACAGAGCCGGCTGGCCAGCAGAGCTGTGCTGGGGCTAGCATGGGGGCATCCTGCAATGGGAACTCCAACCTGCTTTTGGTTTTTCCAGGAAGAGTGGGCTGCTTCCTCCCATGTTATTTTAGCACTAATCCCAGCAGCAGGACAGATTTATGGCATTCGTCGGCCTCTGCAAAATCATCAATAAAGGCAGACAATACAATTTGCTCAAACCTCCCTGGAAGCTCAATAGTTCCGGAGGGGAGAACACGGACTGCCATTCCTGCTATGGAGCCAAGCTTCTCTGTGGTGTGAAGAAAAGGAACCAATTAATACAGGAGGGGGTGGCTGGGGTTTAATCCTTCTGGGAGAGCAGAGCCGGTAAAATATTCCAGCTTGGGAAGGCGTTAGTTTTTCCAGCTAGACAGGCTGCTTGTTCTCTTTTTAATTGCACAGTTCCACTTTGGAGGGGAGGGAGAACCACCAAGGGTTTGCTCCTGGGCTTCCCAACCCTGGGTGGGCAGGTGGGGGAGTGGAGGAGCCCCAGACACAGAAGGGGCAGCAGCCCCGGCTGGACCACACTTGGAGCAGGATCGCCTTCAGGCTCCTCAGGTTTGGAACATGAGGGATGTCCCTGTGGTGCTGCTGGAAAGGTGTGAGCTTCCCTAGTGAGGGCTCCAGCACAAGCCATGGTCCCATGGCATTGCTGTGAAGCACGCATGGCTTGGTATATCCCGACCAGAGCCAACCTGCTGGGAGAGTGACGGACAAGTATTGGAATTCAGGCATCACTCCAACTCCATCCCAGACCACTGGGGGATGGAAAACCCATCCTGGAGCATCTGGGATGGAAACCCATCCCCCCTCCCTTCCCTACCAAACCCCTTGCCTTTGCTGGCACCCTGCCACCATCTGCATGTACACCTCTGCAGCCTGCCTGGGGTGATCTGTTCATCCCTCTTTATTCCGAGGGGAAAGCCATCAAAGTGAGACTCGCTCCAAGTGAGCCCCAGTTTCTAAAATAAAATGCCCATGGGTCAGGGCAAAGGTCACTCTATTCATGTGAATTTGTGGTTTTGTGGTTCAAGGCGGTGCTGGAGGACTTGCTGCAGACAGGCCCCACCTCCAAGGTGGGGAACACAGACATTGGCCACTTTGCTGGACAGTTTCTGCCAGTGTCCTCTGTGGATCCAACCCCTGCTTGGCTGAGTGTGTGGGTTATGAGAGCCAGTGGTGATGGAGATGCAGCTGGCTCCCCTCACAAACACTTTGGGTGCTGAAAGGTAGAGATAAAGGAGAGCTGAGAGGCCATGGCAGGTCTCTAGGTGATTCCACACACACACCAGTCCTCACCCACCCACCTGCCCATGGAAGAGGCTCTGGCACTCAGCTGACAGGCCCCTACAAGGCTGTGGGCACTGCTGGAGAGAGCTCCAGAAACTGGGGGGCTCCAGGAGGGAGCATGGCTTCTTCCACAAGGACAAACCCTGACCTGATTGTATTTTTCACTTTGAGACAAGGCAAAGCTTTGCCTGCACTTGACACTGATGAGCAGCTTTCCAGCCAACAGCTCTGGCTGGCCCCCCAGGGCCCCAGATATGCTGAGAGCCACTGAGGAAGGATGAGGTCCCTGCGGTGTGCCTATGCCCTCAGCCAGTTTTCAGCTCTGCCTGGTGGGTCCCAATGAGGTTAAAGCCCAGCTGAGTTTTTGGGGTGCATAAGGAGGCAGGAACAGCCTCTGCAACAGTGGCCTGAGGAGAGGAAGGCTTGCAGGAGGCATACCCCAATGCTGTATGTCAATCTGGCAGTGTCCTCACACCGAAGCACTCACTTCCCACAGCCAGTGCTCTCAGCCATGCCAGAATGGGCTATTCCCTGGAAAAGCACCAGGGTAATGATGTATTGCAAGGAGGATTGCTGCAGGAACAATGGGACACTCAGCAGGAGAGACCCTCCAGCAGGTGACAGGCGTCACTGGCATGAACACAGCGTCATGTCCCATCTCCATACCCTACTTGGAAGGTCACAACCCCTCATTGTCGGTGCTGGGCTTCCCAGTAGCACAAGGTTTCCTCTCTGATGCCAAATACCTTGTCAAACCTGGAGAGATGCTGCCAAGGGGTGTAAGTAGGTCTTGGGAAGACAACGACCACCTGACTGCTTTCTTGTTGGAACCACAGCAGCCAAAGTCACCGCAAAAGTTTAGAGGGACAGAAGAGGCAGCAATGCCATTCTCATCTGTACAGGGACGGCAGGGCCGAGCACCCTGAACTGTATCCCCTCAGCCCCATGGCTCACAGGATGACAAGCCAAGATTGTAATAAACATTCAAGGCAGGACTTGCTGACAAAAACCCAAGCGTGGAAAACAAAGGCTGAGAGGAAAAGAGAAGGAATGGGAGAAAAATCCTCCACAACGAAAATAATACCAAAAGGAGTTGTGCACAACACCCAGTGGGATTGCTAAAAACAGCGAGGTTATTTTAATCTCGCTTTCAACAAGCGAGCGGGTGTGACGGAGAAGGGAGAGCACAGGGATGACACCCAGGACCAGGGTACCGTGTGGCATGCTGCAGGCAGGGGCACGATCCTGGGACAAAATCCTGAGCAGGAGGTATGGACAGGCCCCCACCCCATGTCAGCAAAGCACTCCACTGCGAACAATGCCAGCTGGATTCTGCTGCCATGCACATGTGTGTGCTAAAGGATGAGACAAGAAACATGCTGGTGTCAGGTTGGGCTTCAGTTGCAAGAGCTCCATGGAGCAGGAGGCAGAGTGGTCTCCGAATGCTGTGAGGGGAGTTCTGGGGCTGCTGGAGTGCAAGTGACATAATGAAGAGGATACATGAATAAGAGCACCAGGCAGGATGGGGGAAGCAGAACTAGGATGGGTTTTAAGGCAAAATAATCTTCACAGAATAAGAGCTGGAGGAGAAGGGGGTCTGCTCATGGCATGCCTGTGAATGGCATCCCAGAGGGAAGCTGGGAGGAAGCCAGGGAGGCTGAGGACAGTGAAAAAGCTCTTACAGCAGCCTCCTGAAGAATCCTGATGATCCCTGACATATCCTGCGAGAGGACACAGGACTCAACAGCCTCTCTGCACAGAACTGAGACCTTTTCAAACAGACAGGACCAAGCGAGAGGCCTTTCACCTCACTGGTGCCAAGCCCAAGTTCTGCTGCAGAGATCACAGACCATGAACATGCAGCATGGACAGGGCCATCAAGGTGCCCCAAGCAGCCCCCAAGGTAGGCAGGATCTCCTTGGACAATCCCAGCGCTGGCACTGGGTGAGTTCAGTTTTGGCTACATGCACACTCTTCCAGGGAAGGCCATCCCTGGGTTCCACAGGAAAGCCAGGCGGCACCTTGCAGCACCTTGCAGGAGGGAGATAGCCCCACTGCTGCATTTGGAGTTCACACAGAGCAATGCACAAACTGGGCAACAGAAAGGGTCCACATGTCCCATAAGCTCCAAATAAACCCCAATGGTCCCATCCAGGCACTGAATAAAAAACCACATTCCCACAAATGTGGGTGTCCCCTGATGAATGAACTGGGAGGAGGCACAAACCACTCCTGGCTACTCAGCGCATGGAAAAAGGAGATGCTCTTGGGTGAGAATTACTCACTCTGCTCCAGTTACCTTACAATTCTTCAAGTGAGATCTCATCCCACCATCAATATGCTGGCAGCCAGCTGGAGATCCTCACAAGCCTGGGCTTGTGCTATTCGAGGCAAGACCCAGCTCTGGGGTTGGGGGTGATGGGCCCACTCAGCTCCCCACGCTGCCCGCAGCCACTCCAGGAGGCACCGAGTCTTGCTCCACCTGCACCTTTCCCAGCCTCTGACAGGTACTGAAGAGACACTGCCTCCCTTGCTGATGCTGGGAACACCCACAGGGCACTTCCACACTGTGAAGCAGTCACCCATTGGGCCACCTCCTCTTCAATGAGTTTATGCCTTTCCAGGATTGTTTCTTTGTCCCAGATAAGCTAATTTTCAGTATGTTTATGAATATTTACAAAATGCAGGTTAAGGATGCCACTACCTCATCCCTTCAGTGGCCTAGCAGCATTGAAGAAGCTCCTCTCCCTTGCAGGGACCTCACTCACCCATCTGGCATCAGTCTGTCACTTGAGGTACATCCCTGAGGATCAGCTGTGGTCAAGTGGCACTGTGCAGCTTCCCCACACCATTCACAGGATTCCTGACTCTGGCAGCACATTCCCACTCCATTTTCCAGGATTTCAGTGCTCACCTGCTGCCACCCTCATGCCACAGGGAGAATGGCTTGGAGCCATCTCCCTCCCTCCTAGGGACAGCATGTGTTCCCTCCTGGGTCTCACAACAGCCTTGGGACTCCTGAAACTCTCCTGGAAAAGCCTCTGGGTGGAAAAGGATAGGGCAAAGATGGTCACAGGTAGCAAAATCCTGCTCCTAGCACAATCCTGGCCCCCAAACTGGCATATAAACTTTGGAAACTGTTCGACACTCAAGATCCCAGGGTGGTGGGCAGAACTTCTGTAACAGCTCCAGCTGTGAACACCCTCAGCCTGAACATCTGGAGCACATCACAAATGAGGCTTGGGGCCAGGAATCACCAGTAATACACAGCTGGGCACTAGCAACCCTGAGAACACCTTGACAGGGATGATTTGGGACAACAGGCACACAGCAAACCACAGGCCTGCTGGAGGTAGAGGAGCCACAGTGTCCACATCAAACAGGGCAAGCAGGAATCCTATGACAGGACAGAAAGGAACGATGGGGAATAGGCACCTGCCAAGATGCTGGGGTCAGAGTGAGGCCAGGAGCATTGGAAAGCAGAGTGAGCAAGGCCAGGTGTGCAGGGCCAGCACTGCAGTGCAGGGCACCATGCTGGGATTGAGGACAGTGACCACCCCCAAGTAATGGCTGTGCTGTCCCCCCTCAGCTGGAGCTGGGGACCCCTTTGCCCAGCCTGACAGTCGTGCTGCCCAGCTGGCACCCTGACAGGCAACTCACGAGTAGGAGGCAAGGCACAGCACACAGGCAAGGGCAGCATGAGCCAGATGTTGGACAGGCAAAGCAGACACATCCAGAGCTGGCTCAAACTTCCAGCTGCTCCAGTTTCCTAGGTCAAGCACAGCAGAGCTGCGAGCCAAGGAGACACAGCTGGTGTAGACCACCCTTACCAAAACACACTTCCCAGGCTCCAGGCTCCACAGGGAACTCTCCGTGTTGATCTTGTGGGTGAGTTTCCCTTCCATGAGGATGTGCTGGCTGCTTCCCTCCAGCACTGCTACACGAATTGCACCACTGCTGATATCTACAGACACCTGGAAACAGAGAGAGAGACAATAATCTGGAAGGCTCCTGCTTGCCATCTCACTGCGCAAGCTGGGGTTTGGGATCAAGTGCACTTGTAGGGGATGAGAGAGAGAAGAGCTTCCAGCCCTGCCTGTAGCAGCAGGGTGGGAATCCCGCTGTTCTCTCATAGCAAACAGCAATAGTTTGGAGGAGAGAGGGAACCTCTTCAGGGAAGGAAAAGCAGTATAGCCCAGCAACTGGGGGGACCCTTGAGGGATTCAAGGCAGCTGGTTCTACCCTGTACCTCAGTTTCCCCTCAAAGATGACAAGTAATGCTACAGGCCTCCAAACAGCATTCAAAGGTTGGGCACCTACTTGCTGTGAGAGAGCTCTTTAGCAGTGTGCCTGTCTGTCATTGTGAGAAGGTGGGTATGAGTGTGTGTCATCCTGATAGCTGAGGAGGGGCAATTAGGGGGTTTCTACACTAGGGCTGCAGCAGGTCATCCCCTCTGCTGCATCATGCTGAAAGCATGCTCCTTGGGTCTGCTCCAGCTGCTGGAGCCAGCACTGGGCTCAGCCCATGCCTCCCATTGGGTGTGTGAGGAGGGGCCGCGTGCAGGAGGAATGCTGCAGCACGCTCTCCTGGCTCCCTGCTACATGGGCAGCTCCGTGCCCAGGAACGGGGCCAGTTCCCGCCCACAGCAGCCATATGGGGAACCCTGCTCTGACCTGCCATGCAGGTGACATGGCTGTCCCCTGGGGAGACAGAGGCAGGCTGTGAGAGGCACGCAGTACTCTTGGTCTCTGTAGAGACCATATGTTCTCTCTTGTCCCCTCTAGCCCTGAGGTGCTGCCAGCAGAGCCTGCGCCAAGCCAGGGGATGTAGGGAGGACCTGGCTGGGAAAGGGGCAGAATTGTGGCCCCCAGTGCTGGCCCAAGAGGAGGAGACTGCAGTGAGATTTGCCTGCATTCTCTCCCAGAGTTCCCCCAGATCTTCCTTCTGCTCTGCAGATCTCATTTGAAATGTTATTACATTATCCATTACCTAGGAGACTTACAGCAGCTCACTAGCTCCACACAGGCAGAAGACAGGCAGAGCTACTCCAGCCAGGGAGGGCACCGCAGCTGTGTCTGACTGATGTCACCAGGGTACTGCCCCCGAACCTGCTGTGTGTTCTGGCAGGAGCAGAGGAGGCCCAGCATACACAGCATAGGGTGATGTGGGACCGAGCGCCTGTGCAATGGCTGGGAGCAGGACCATGCTCATAGGGGATCCAAAATAATCCCCTATAGGGGGATTAATTAAATGAGGATGGGAGAGGACAACAGGCTGTCACCTGGCATGTGGCTGTGGACAGCCTCTACCAGAGCAGCTGCCCTGGGATGCAAACACCTCCAGAGGAGGTGCTCCCTCCATGGAGCAACGCCTCGCTGCAGAGATGTCCAGGCACTACCACCATCCACTCAGGTCCCTGGTGAAGGGACTACTGATGCTGGGCTCTCAACATGGTACAGGGCCTGCCCAGAAAGGGCCAATGGGAAAAAAGCAAGTAACCTTCTGGGGAGAATTCTTTCATGTGTGGAGGGCCAGGAAAGCTGGAGACATGGAAGAAAAAGGCACAGCATTGTGTCTGTGGGATCTGTGTGGACAAGAACAACCAAATGTGAGAGGGGTTTTATTCACAGATGCTGCACAATATATCTGGTGGGGCTGAGGGACATCTTTTAGGTGGCTCTGGGACCAGCCACGCATTGGGAAAGGCAGCAGAGAAACCCAAACGGAAGAAGAGATACAAACTGGGAGGACTTCACCTGGCCACTTCGCTGTGCAAGCAGCCAACATAAGAAGCAATTGCAACACCTGCTTCTACCTGCACCTAGCAAGAAGGTGCCACCCAGCACACCAGCCCCCCAAGAGTAGGGACAGGGGCAGCACATGCCCTACCAGAGAGTCCTGCCCCTCCGTGCATGGAGGGACATGTCTGAGAGAACTCATGTGTGCACAAGGTGGTACCTGTGCACAGCCCACACCTGGGGGAAGGCCAAGAGCAACCCACAGTACCGTGGCAGCTGTGAAACTGCTTGTCCTTCCCCACGCACTCCCTATGAACACCTTTGCTCCCCAAAACGCTCTGCTCCCAAGGAAAGCCAGCTCTCGTCTGTGTGCTGTGGCCTTTTCACCACAATGATTTCTGTGCACACTGAACACCCACGCCTGCCCACACAGCTCAAACAAGCAAATACAAACTGAGAGGACTGGAGCTTGTCTCCTCGAGTCCAGCAAAGACAGAGGCCTGGAGCCATTATCTCTACTGAAACACTCACATCCATGGGCCCCTGTTGCGCTCAGAAACAGATCAGAGAGGTGGGGACCGTGGAGGAAGATGCTCCCACCTACCCAATCACCCATTCCTGCTCCAAGGACACCTGAGCCCCATACAAGGAAACCTTAAGCTCACCAGAGCAAAATGTGCCATAGCAACAATCTGAATCCCAAAAAGTGTCATAAGGAAGACTGTGAGCACCATTAGAGTTGGGTGCACTCCGAACCCAGGGACTAAATGGGGAAATTTTTAATCTTGCCTTGGCAGCAGAAGCCAAAAACTTTGTAATTTTTTTTAATATGAAGTTGCCTGAATGCAGGAGAATGTTGCTCCTGTTCAGGTACCTGAATAACACGTCCAAAGTCCATGGAGCTTTTAAATTCCTCTGAGTCCTCCTGCTCTGACCCAAGACCCAGACTGTCTGTTCTCATTCCCTCAAGCCTGGGAATACATAGAATCATCTGGAAATGGAAAGTCAGCTGCCAAGAGGAGCCCCAAGAAGGATGGATGAACAAAACACGAGGAAGAAGATTGCAAGGAGAAGGGAAGTCCAGCATCTGAACAACCAATTGCTTCAAGAGGGCAGTGTGGGTAGATACTGAGGCAAAGGTAGGCAGTCTGCCACAGGCACTGGCGTGGGAAGGGGGTGTCTTTGCCTGCTCTGAAGTGCAGGGACTCTTCCATAGTGATGACACAGTCTTGAACCAAGGAAAGGTCAGGAAACCACATTCTGTCTCCACTCTGTGAACTCCTGCAGGCTCCTGAACCTCTCCATGGCCAAGGATGGAGCAGACAGAGCCCTATATGAGGTTTTTGGCAAGGACACTACTTCCTTGGCATGGAGGAAACTTCCCCAGTCCGGAAGAGGAATCGTGATCGAAGTATGATGCAGAGGGATGGAATATCCATCTGGACATCCCAGAATCCTTTCAATAGACAGCCTGGGTTTGTTTTAGAGATCTGCTGGGAGAGATGCATCTTTCTAGTGCCCTGCTGAGCCTGTGGCAGCCCTATGCCCCCTCAACCCTCCAGCCTGGGTTGCTGCTGCTGCTGCCAGTGACATTCCTTGGCATGCTGCAGAGCTGTGTAGGCTGAAGCCAGTGACAAACTCCAGTGTGCTCCTTTCAGCCACCCTGGAAGCAGAGGAGAGCAGGAGGTGGGGGAACACAGGCTTCCCAAATGGAAAAATACAGAGGAAAGGGCAATACTTGGGAAAGAGTTCAAACTTCTGGGTCCAAATAAGGCCAGCCATGGGCACACTACTTACGGGTCCCTGACCAGGAGGGAGCAGAAGTGGTGCAGCAAAAACAAGGTGACCACAAGCAGAATGGGGAAGCTCCCACCTGAGCCAAAGAGACAGGTGAGACCTCTCTGTGCACGCAGCCAGCCAGGGGGAGGGGCTGGTACTCAGCCTCCACCCCAGGCCGGCTCCCTTCCATCTAGAGCAGGTCAAGCCACACAGGGGCTGTGCCTGATCCAGCTCCCCAGTGCCAGAGGAGCCGTTCCAGCAGCTTCTGCTTCCAAACAGAAGGCAGAAATCGCTCAGAGCCAGAGGAACAACTGAGGAAGGGCATCCCCAGCCAGGCTCCTAAACACACGTGTGAGTATGCAGGTAGTGGAAACAGAAAGAAGCACAGAAAGGGTGAGTCCGTGCCAGGGATCCTAGCTGACATGGAGCAGAGGACACTGCAGCACAACAGGAACACGGACAGGCTGTGATCTCAGTCCCCACCAGACTCACACTGGAGAATAAAGCACAACCACATCCTTCCTGGTCCTTCAGTACAAAGGACAAGGAGTCTTTCCCCTCCAAACACAGTTTCCCAGGGAAGTTGCACACCCCAATGGAAAGGGAAATGCTAAAGAGGCGCCACTAACACCTCTTTACCTGTTTGCCTTTGACAATGTGCTTGGGCACAGGCACTTTGATTTCCAGGTCACTGTAGTCTTGGGACCAGGTGTAATTCTCTCGCACAGCTCCATTGTAGCTGTCGGGGTTTGTCTGGAACTGCTCCTGTCTCCTGGTGGGGGGAGAAAGGGGTGATATGTCAAATGTCAGAGAGATCAGAAAGCCTGAGGGCAGGATGCAAGAAACTGAAAGGGAGGGCATAGCTTCTGCTTAGCCCTCCTACAGCATCTCCTAGGCTGGCCTCCTGCCCAGTCTCTCCTCGCTGCTGGCTCTATGGAAAGGAGCAGGTCCAAGTTAGCAGCCACAGGACAGAGGGACCACAGCCTACCTGCCCACTGTGGGTGATCCATAGTCCCCTCTCCCAGTCTGCTGCAGCAGCAGTCAGGCTGCTGAAAGGACAACTGCTGAGACACATGACAGTTTGGCTGCCTAAAAGGTGCAGAGTTGGTCCCCAGTGGTAACAGGGCACCTTCCTGGTTACCCCTGCTCCAGCACAGAGTTCCTCGTTCCCTCCACTTCACATCACAGCTGGAGCAAGGACACTGGCACATCCTGGGTGTAAGCAGTCCCCCAAGCCACTGTCATGGCTGAAGAGGTGGTGGCCTATGGTTGTGACCTGAGTTCACCATGAAAACACAGCACTGGTTCTCCTCGCCCTGATTTTAATGTTTGGGAAAACCACCAGCTGTTATGACCAGGGCAATTGTTTACATGGAGGTGATGGAGCTGGGGACCAGGATCCCTCAAGAGCCATCCCAGGCTCTTGTGAATCATAAGCAACACTTCGAGCACAACACTGCCCCTTCCAGCTGTGGAAATGTCAGAAAAGCTGAGGAGATGGCTGCAGGGGCAAGATGAGGTTTATCAGATCAATAAGCAATAATCAGTATAGTGTTTACAGCCAAGAAAGGAGATCACCACACCTATATCCCTTTAAACTGCTGGGCTGGGGATCTATTCCACTGAATCCTCACAGAGAGGGCTTTCAAATAAAATCAAATCTCTTCTAAAGATAGCTGTGGTACTAACAAAAGGCAGAGTTATTTTAAAATGTTTTGATACCCACCTAGGTTTCAATGTAGAGCTGGATAAACATGGGGATCAGGGACTTATATAAAGGGGGGTCTGGTGAGTACCAGCCCCAGGGCACAGACAGCCCTGGGGAGCCTTCCTGTGCCCCACTGCCTTCCTGACACCCCCACTCTGGGGGCCCTCACTAATATGGGGTGGGGTTGGCTAGCAGCATGGTGCCCTAAGGGTTATGCAAGAGCCATCTATCTAAATTAAATTAGGCCATAAGACAGTCAGAGGGGGCTGCCAATGTGGCCGTGCACACCTCCCCAGTTTTTTTTTCTCTATGGTTTCACCAGGTACACCGAGGGCCTCATCTGCCCTGTTACACCTGTGGACTGGGTTGGTTCTGATCCACTCCGGGCACTGAAGGCACTACTGGGACTGGCAGCGTTCACCAGCTCCCAGCCCCAGCTGGCCATTTCAGGGGGCATCGCATCATTTTTCGGGCATCTCGGCCTTGCCTGGCAGTCGCCCATTGGGTGCCCATTGCCATGGAAACAGGGTTGGCATGGCAGCGCGCACCGGGCTGGTGCGTTGGCTCCAGCTGTCGCTTCCCAACCGCCCCCGGATTGTAGGAGTCAAACAGGCTGCAGGGCGAGGAGCCCAACGGTGCAGGCGACCAGGGCTGTGGTGACAGGGCCTTCAGGGCCTCTGGCTCACCCCGAGGGAAGTAAACATGCTGAAATGCAGTGGCACATCCCCAGGCATAGGTCTCCACCTAGGAACAGCAGTGGTGGCACCCAGCTTGGCTCTCAAGGCACAACTGTCTCAGAGACCACTCTGCATCAGCCTCCAGCAGGGAGGAGGATCTGTGTGTAGCCTGGGGCAGCTTGGCTGGTTAAATGCCCTCACAGGACATTTCCCCATGCTGTGGGGTCTGCCCAGGCACAGCACAGCTTCATGGGACTCCTGCCCTCCAGCCCAGGTTGGCCACAAGGCCACATGGAGAACCAGAGGACAAATCTGACCCAATTTTAAACCCAGCTGGGTTTCTTATCTCAGAGAGTGTTTCCTTCTAAGGAATATGGGCCACTTTCTGTTCTTCTGCAACCTTCCAGGGCAGCAGCATGGGGTGGGTTTCTACAACCCATAGTCCTGCCTGACCCACCCTTAGTTCTCTGCAGCCTCCCTCCATGAGAAGCCCAGCTTTCTGGCTGAGTGGCCATGCTGGCCAAGTCAGAGCCCAGCCTGGCTCCTCTCAAACCTGCCAGCAAGACACTTGGGGGAATCTGGGAGGCGCCATTCTAAGTTTCTGTGGCTCCCTGCAATAACAAAAGAACCAGACAAGAACCATCAAATGGTTCTTTCCCCTGGCCTGCTCCCCTCTGGATCTCTACTGGGAAAAACTCAAGAGAGAGCAGGAGGAGGCAGTGGGCCTATGCCGAGCCAAGGCTCCTGAGACCAGATGCAGATCATCAAAGATGGGAGAAATCCACCGGTGCAAAGCACACATGGTGAGACGGCAGCTGTGAATGCCACACGGCCTCAGCATGGATAAATACAGCAACCAGTTGCTGACACAAAGCTATCAGGTGCGTCCTGGAAGTGCCTTCTCTTCCTCGGAAGAGCACCAGGGCAAAGCAGATCCCAGCCAGGCAGTTCTGGATGCTGTAGCCCCACTCGGAGCTTACAAAATGCAGCCTCACTGCCTATGACGGCATGAGTGGACTCATCAACCCCACAGCCAGCGTTAACTGTGCATCAGGGAAACTGAGGCAGGACTTGCTCTGCAGGAGCTTTGTCCAAAGTCTCTCCACACAGTATAGGGACTGCGCAGGTGACAGCAGCCTTACTCCCAGCCTGACTGTCCCTGTGGGACAGCTCTGTCATTCCCCAGAGCTGTTACTGTGCTGTACCTGGAGCATGGCTGGGTGACGGAGGGATGTGTCACCGCCACCTCTGCCATCACATGCAGCTCACTGGACAAGCTCAGCTCCACTGCCTCGGCCTTGCAGGTCCTCATCCAGCCTCAGGGGGAGAAGTTCCCCCTCATGCCTAAACCTTCCTCCAGACATGGCTGCTCATCCTGGGGGTGTGAGTTCCAGGGGTATCACTTTTCCACTCCTCTCCTGCCCAACATCCAGTCCAACTCCCTCCAGCTGTTTTCCCAAGACACCACCAACCTCTGCTTCCAGCTCTGTTTTCCAATGTTAAAAATCCATGCAATGGGCTTTGTACCCCTGAACAGGATCACTGGGGGACTTGCGAAGCCTGGATAATTTCACTGCCAGTGTAACTGCCAGCTCTGGAGCCACGGAGGATCCAGAAGGGTGGTGAAGGCAGGCCACAGCCTTGTTAGGCACTGCTGACAAACGGCTGACAGCTCCACCACCTCCTGAAGAAACTCTTCCTTTCCTGGAGGTTTTCCAACCAGATCTCTGCCTGGTCCAACTCTGCTTAGCACACACCAGTGGCACTCCAGAATTGGACCCTGCTCCTTGGCTGGGAGGCAGCTTCCCTCACTGTTCACAGGGGACATGCTCACAGCATGCTGGGCCAAGCCATGCTGGAGGTGGCTCTCTTGGCCAAAGGCATCTGTCATGTCTCAAGAGCACCACTGTGCAGGGGGCAAGAGAACCTCATGCACCAACACAGTTGCTACTCCCAGACCCACCAAGTGAAGAGGGAGGAGAGACCCAGCACAGAGCGTGGGTTGAGTGGCAATTGTCCCCGCAGTACGGCTGCTCCTGGTGCAATGGTCACTCACCAGACTGCCTGAATGCCTGCTGGGTTGGGGCAGGTGGTGGCAGGACTGAGGGGATGGAGGGTGACAAACCACCAGCTTTTAAACCCAAGGGTTTGGCACTGCGTGCACTTGGCTGCCGGGTGGTGGGGATGGTGGGGGTGGGTCTATGTGTTCTGTCTTGTTCTATTTTTGCTCGCAATGTGTCATTTTGGGGGAGGTGAAACCTTTAACAATGCACCGTCGAGAAGCAGCCGATCTGTTTCCCACTCCTCAGAGCCACATGGTGCAGCATGGCTGTGCTGTCCCTGGGACTGGAGCCACACCCTATGCACAGGGTGAGACCCTCAGCAGCAGCACAAGTGGACCAAGACCCCCTGAGAGGTGGCAGTGTTGTCGCTGGTGGGCACGCTGGATGTCTGAGGACTGACCCCCATACACAGATTTCTGGGCATTTCTTACTCCGGGATTCCCAGCTCCGTGGGTTGGTGATGCACGATAAGCTGAGCAATGTGGAAATGGTAACAGCAATCCTCGCTCTGCGGACAGTCAGCTGAACACATTTCTGTCCTTGGAGCTCAACTGCTGCAGCACCAACTCTATGAACACAGTGCTGGACATAAACGAAGAGCAGGAACGAAACACACCAAAGGATCAGGTTGTTTGAGCTGAGAAGAAGCACGGCAGCTCACCGAGTTCCTCTTCACTGAGGAGTTTTGGTGCAAGCATGCAAAAGTTGAGGAAAAGACACAGCAACATGAGGAGCAGAGGTGGGAAAGTATCATGGGAGGGAACTGATACAGCATAATCCCAATGGACCTCCTTTTTTTCCCCTATAAAAAGAAGCAAAACATTACAAGGATTTTGAGAACAACCCAATGAAAGTGATCCTCTCAGCCTGGAGCCATTCAGTTTTCCAAGGCAGGAACCCTGCCCTCTCAGGAAGGGAAGTCCAGGATACCTGGATCTAGCAGTCAAGAATGCCATGGCTCAGTGGCCAGTACAGCAGACATTCTCCCATCACCGGCATTCCCAGAAAGCTTCCTCCAGAGCTGGCACTGCTGTTTGCTATTAGTCAAGGTGAATTATTTAGGCAGCTTTAAGGAAAACATGTCAGGCCAGATGTGGAGATATGGAGGAAGGATGAGAGGAACAGCCCACAGTCTGTCCCCCTGAAACTGCTGCTGCAGGTAGCACAGGGCTGCTGGGAACCAGCATCATGTCAGCTGCCAGCATCCTCCTGCTATGACAACACTTGGGTAACCAATCTAGGGTAGCCTGTCAGACTCCTAGCAACCTTCAGGCCTTCATAGTATCACAAATCCCTCCTCCCTCCTAGGGAAGCACCGTGCACCACACTGCACCCTGCCCTCCCAGCACTAAAGGGGCTGCATGAAGCTCAGCAGGGCAAAAAACGTAGCGCAGTGCTAGCTAGGCGGGCAGGCAGGGGGATGGCAGAGCCCATTCTGCATTGCTGCAGAAAGGCCACGCTCATCCAAAGACACCAGCACATGCAGCAGAATACAGATTTACTGGAATACAGATTTCCAGATACTGGATTTCTAGAACTTCTGCCTACTAGCCCTCCAGATGAGAACCTAAAGTGCCTCAAGCCACAGGAAGGTGTGTGCACCCCAAAAAGCTGCTACCAAGCTTCAGCTTGAGCTGGATGACAGCTAACAGCCAATGCTAAAAAAAACCAAAAAAGCTTCTAAGATGATTTTAAGAGGGTAAAGTGTGCCCTCTGCTCATCAGGGTTCCAGTGTGGGTGCTGTAGCAACAGGTAGGGGAGCCAGAGGTTTAACCTCACCAGAAAACTACAGGGATTGTGTGCATGGAAAATCCCAGCTTTGTGCTCCCTCTGTAAGCAAGCTGCAAAGAAGCCTCTCCCACCTCCAGATTTAACATCTTTTGGCATCAAAACATCAGGACAGTTGCACTTTCTGTCTCTGGGTTCTGCCTGGGAAGCGCTGTGGTAGGAAAATGTAGACTGCAGCTCCCAGACCTTTGCTGGAGTCCAGGAGGCACCCAGGGCTCCACAAAGGCTTCTTTGTACCAGCACGTCAACTAATGAGGGCTCTGGCATAGCACTAAGCAAGTTGAATGCCAAATCCCTTCCCTTACATTTCAAGTCACACTGCAGTCAATAAGCCTCAGGATCCACTCTGATCCATCCTGATCTTCTCCGATACTCCCTGGCCGGCAGCAAGTTCCAGCCCTGAGCACAGCAGTGGTCCAGGGCCCTCCCAATCCTCAGGATTTCTTCCAGCACAGGTGTGTTTGGTTTGCTGGAGAACAACCCAAATCAAATTTTAGAGAGTCTTCTCCACCCCCAAAGGAGGCAGAAGTCTGTCAACAGCTCCCCATAGCCCATTATTCCTGGGGTCCTGAGCAGACACCTCCAGGACTGCACTGTGCAGCTTGGTGGTCCTGCTCTCAAAAACAAAAAGTGAAAAATGCAAGGCAGTGCCTTCCCCTCAGTCTGAAACCTGAGGGACAGCCCAGCCAGGAAATGTAGCCCAGGCCCAAGCCTGCAGTGCCCACCATCAGCTTTACAAGGATCATGGAATCATGGAATTATTTTGGTTGGAAAAACCCTCTGAGACCACCAAGTCCAACTGTGCCCCCAGCACTGTCAAGGCCACCACTAACTCGTGCCCAAGTGCCAAATCTGCACATTTGTTAGATCTCCACAGGGATGGGGACTCCATCACTGCCCTAGGCAGCCTGTGGCAGGGTTGGGCAGCCCTTTCCATGAAGGAATCTTCCCAATATCCAACCTAGAGCTCCCCTGGCACAACTTGAGTTTGTTTCCTTTTGTCCTGTCCCTTGTTCTCTAGGAGCAGAGCCAGATCCCCACCTGGCTCCACTCTCCTGTCAGAAAGTTATCGAGTGAGAAGGTCCCCTGCTGAACCTCCTTTTCTCCAGGCTAAGCCCCTCCAGCTCCCTCAGCTGCTCCTCATGAGACTTGTACTTCAAAGGTCACCTCACCTTCAGGAAGCCTCAGAGCTTCAACTTACCATCAGGAGGGGACCAACAACCAAAAATCAAGCCCATCAAGACACATTCCCCTAGATCCCATTGTGTCACTGAGCTTGGGTGATGCAGTAGGAAGGGGTCAAGGCTCCTGGGTACCAAGTGCCCAATACACCATCCGCACGATGCCTTTGCTGCTCTACTCAGCAGCCAACCAACAAATCCACCTGCTTCCTCTGCATTTGGAGCCCCCACCAGCCCCATCAAGATGCTCTGCCCCTCTCCCTACTGGGGGAGAGCCTTGCTCTTTTCCAAGCTCGCTCACTTCAGGAGAGCTTTTAGTCTTCCCTTTTGCATCCTGAATTATTTACAGAGCTGTTCGACAGCACCAACGTACTGATATTAGGCAAACTGAAATGTCACCACCAGCTCACAGAAGAGTGTTGGAGTGCTAGCACCAGGGGGCTAAATTTCACTACTGCTGGGATATTTAGGTCAAGGACAGCAGGACATGCATCTGTCTGGAAAAGACCCCTGGGATCTTTATTGTTTGCAAAGAGCTTATACAATCTTGGGTTTCAGAGATCTCCTGAGAGAGAGACTTACACACAGCCAACCAGACTTCCCTGGGAAAGGGGGACAAGGCCAAAGGAAGCCAATAGGATTGAGCTGTGGGAACAGAGGACAGGGTGGCCTCTCTCTCAGACCTCTGCACCACCAACACAACCTGGCCCTATCCAGGTAGTTTTCCACGTTAAGCCTCTTTTGGTGAAGACTGCAATATCAAACCAAGCAAACAGTGACTGCTTTTTTACCCAAGAATTGGGCACATGCTGTCCCTTGGTTTCCAGCCCTGGATCTTCTGCTTGTTGAGAGAAAAATTTATAGCTTTTAATTTAGTTATTTTTGGCCCCAGGACCTAATTTTGGAGCTCAGTACCTTGGTAGGGCAACCAAAAGCCTTAGCAGTTCAGTGCAGCACAGGGAAACTGGCACTCTGCTGCTGATCTCACCTACCCAACCAAAGGAGCCTGGTTCTCTGTGAGAACACTGGAAAATTGGACCCTGACTGTTCCTCACCATCTGCAAAACGCTTGAGTGACAAGGGCTGCACCAGAAAGGGCTAAGGGATTTCACCCTCAGCTCAAGTGTTTCAGCCCTTGGAAAGGATGCTTCCTGAGCAGTTAAGTTCCCACCACAGTGGGAGAAGACATATGGATTAAAATCATTCTCCCAGCAAGAATGGCTTCTCTCCATTGCAAGAAAGACTCCACTTAACAAATACGACTTAAGATACATTTCTCTGCTTTCCTCAGTATTACCTGGACACATTCCTTCCGGAAACCAAATACAACAGCACTGCGAGTGCAGTGCTGCAGACCCTGAGGGCCAAAAGCCTTGTCGCCACATAAGGAGGCAAGGACACAGTGGGGCATGTCAGAAGAAAAAGGTCTCACCAACACAGAGCTTCCATGAAGCTCTTGCTCCCACCTGAAAAAGCTGTCAGCATTGGGGAGAGCTGGGAAGGTAGGAAAAAGGGTTGGAGTGATGTCACTTTACTGTGAGAGGTACCATGTGGCTGGAAGAGGATTTCCTGGCCTCATTGCAAAAGCAGGACAGCCAAGGAGAAAAGAAAGGGGGTAGAAGGCAGAGAACACTAACACAAGCACGGGTATGGCCCTCAGAACACTGGAAAATCATGTAGGACCAGGAGCACAAGGATGCTCAAGGGAGAAGGAAGCATGGAAATGATGACTCTTCAGCCCAAAAACAGGCTGAAAGGGGAAAATGGACATAACAGAAGAATCCCACTGAAGGCAGGGAAGGGGACTGGGCACCCACTCAATGCCTCTTTACCTGCACAGAGAAAAAAGCCATGCACGGCAGTGCTGCGCTGCAGGGACCTGCTGCAGGATGCTGTTGCAGAGTCCCCTGGCATGGGAGGACTGAAATTCAGAAAGAAAACGGAAAATAATCCCTCCAAAGGGCTGAAGGACCAAGTGTTTAGAAAGCTGCTGAGCCACTATGTATCAGGGCAGGGTGAAAGCACAGGGAAAGTATCACTGCACCACTCATTCTGTTCTTCTCCTCTTCCCTCAGCATCTGCTGTTGATGGAGACAGGATATGGGGCCAGACGGAGCTCAGCTGTATCAGGTCAGGCCATTCTTTGAGCTCTGTCTGACTCCTGCTCATGATAGGCCTTGGCCGTGCTGGAGGAATTCCCTGTGCACAGCCCCACGCGCATAAGAGGAATCGGAACCAGGACAGATTCTCCTTAAATATGGATCAAGATCAGCTCCTTTCTAGGTCAGGCTGGAAGAACAGCATGGACTCTGAGGCGAGCTCATCAGGAAAGTCCATAGGGGCAGTGGAGAAGAAAACCAGTTTAACTGGCTTCTGGTCTGGACAATCTCAGACAAAACTGCTAAGCACCTAGGGGTTCCCCTCTCTTCTTAATGGAAAAGGCTTAGAGGAGAAAGCTTGGGATAACGCAGTCTCTGAGTCAAACAAAACCGGCCTCAAAGTTATCAGCATGCAGCAACAGCTCCTCTTCACAGCCATGCTCCCCCACACAGGGTGACCAGCAGTGAAATTCCTGTCCCCAGCACCCCAAGGAGGATGCAGCCATGCCAGGAAGCCCATCCTGCAGGCACCTCACAACAAAATGCCATCTGGGCTTCCAGCAAAGCCAAGCTGTTGCTAAGTCGAGTTACATTCACACAGGCACCTCATGGAAATTTCCCAGAGCACTGCTGTGTCATTCCAGGGATGCTCCCAGTGCATCTCATAAAGGGTTAACTCCAGGTCGCCAGGGGCTCTGGCCAGGGGAGTGGTGGGTCTCAGGAGACAGCTGGAATGTTAGGCATCAGCTCACCAGATTAATGCATTTCAGTTCAATTCTACTCTGCTTCCCACCAGCCAGCAAGCCAGGGAGTACACCAGGGATTTTGTAGGTCACTGCTGAGCCCCAACACCCACTCCCAGGGACAGCAAAGCAATGTCAGGGAGCCCAGCCAGGTGGCGGGGCTCACCTGGACCAGGTGACTGCGGCGGTCAGGCTGGCCAGGGCTCTGCTACCCAGCCACAGCCTGTTTGCCCCCTTCCTTGGCACAATGGCACTGTGCACATAGGGTGAGTGAAGTCCCTTCCTCAGCCAAGACTTCAAACCTGAAGGGTCTCCTTCAAGGTCCCACAAAGTGGGGAGCCATGAAGAGCCCCCTCCTCACCTCAGCCCACTCCTCTAGCCGCCACTTCCCTCTCTACACTGCAGAATGCAAAAGGCTGAGGCCACAGAGACCTCATGGTTTCATTCTGCTCTGCATGTTACTGTGCCAGATCGTCCAGCAGCAGCCAAAGGCCTCCTAGGAATGAGGCACATGCATATCCTACTGGGCCCACCTGGCACAGTGCTCTGTGTCCCAGTGGCCCTGCTTCCAGCCCTGTCTGTGCTGTCCACACCTAAAGATCCTCCTCTCAGAGATGTCACCTGTCCAGATGATCTCTAAGGTACAGACCAGAGCTGCCCCATCCTGAGCATGCCTGGCTGGAGCACCTGGGAGAGACACAAAAGCTAGATGGAGAAACACATGAAGGTGAGACATTCACCATCAGCACAGTCTCACAGGACTGCCCTTCCCAGCCTCCTGCCACTATCTTTTGCCCATACATGGAGTAAGGGAAGGGACTCATAGGACAGGGGGATGAGAGTGTCCCCCCCAGTTCATACTGGGAGAAAGCGAGGAGCAGAGGGAAGCCAGGAACCAAAGTCATAAAGCACAAGCACAGGCCGGGCTGCGCAGTGCCACACGTGGGCTGTCAGGCTCTATTTTAAATGCTGTGTGGCAAATATATGCAGGATGGAATCCAAGCTGGGGGAAGGGGAGGGTGCTGGGCAGCTGAGGTGTTCAAAATTAGGAGCTGAGCTCAGGCAAGGATGGCTTCTGGGAGCAGATGGGGGAAGAGCCAGAGCTGGGACTGTGCAGCTGCAATGCCAGGAAGAACAGCCCCATGGTGAGGTGTGAGGAGGGTTGTGCCCTGCTACCCTGGGCAAGCTGGGGAAGGACGGCTGGAATACTTGGGGCAAGAGAAACCTGGCTTCTTCTGTGGCAGAAACCTCTGTCCCCGTTGGCACAGCCCCTGGCACAAGTGTCACCCCAAAGACGCCTCAATCCTCAGTGTATTTACGGGGCAGCAAAGAGAATTTATTCGCCTGCCCTTCACAAGTGGGGAAGGTGAGCGATTTGGGGAGACCTGGCCAAGCTCCAAACTGAGCCCTGAAAACCTCCACACCTGCAAAACTGGCTTGATTCAACTGGATTGATACTGAAAAAGCTGCTGCCATCTCACTGTGCTTTGTAAGATGTTCCCAACCAGCACTCCAGCATCCTGGCGCAGCGTGAGGCTCTGATGGGAGCTGGCAGATCTGGGATGGTACCTGCCCTACATTTCCAGAGCCATCAGGTTGACAGAATGAGCAAGTTTTTATATAGATTTTGGTGGCAGCGGTTTTCTTCACCAGCAGCTGGAGGGGCGGGGGGAAGGAAGGGAGATGGAAAATATTTTTGTTTAAGCTCTTTTCTGCATTCCTGCTGCCAGAGCCGTGCATTACTCATGCGCCCCTCGTACCCAGGCTGGTAGCTCTGGGTTTTGCTCAGAAGGAAGGGGCTGTGGAGAATTAAGCAGTTGGTTAAATTATTAATAGTCTGTCGGGGGGTGCTCACCTGGCCCCCACTGCCTTTCAGGGGGCTCCAGTGCCCCCCAGAGGCATCGAAGCCAACTACAGCCCCATGACAAACCCTTGGGTTCCTCTGCCCTACTTCAAGCCCGGAGACACCTCATTCTCCTGGCCTGGAAACCATTAGACTCCTGGGACTGGGATGGGGGCTCCTGCACCTGGTCTCACCCACCACATGTTGAAACTGGGCAGGCGCCAAGGGGGCTGCAGGTGCTCCACCCCACCAGCGAGTTTGGGGTGGTGGGAGCAGTAAGAGAAGAGGGAGAAGAGCCAGTTGGGGAGGGCAGAAGTCACAGTGGCAGCTTTATTCAGCAGAAGGCACCTTCTTTTCATGGCAACATCCAGGGGAGAGCTGCCACACAGGGCTTGGTGTTCAATGCCACAGCTGCGGGCTGCTAACAGCACCTCAGTGTCTGAGGTCTGACAGGGGCCACTCTCCAGCGGTGCCAGGACACACTCAGAGGGTGCCACATGCGAGGGTTTTAACCAGGCTCTCACCACACGCAGCAGAAACCATCCCCTTTGGCTCCACCACACTCGCTGGCAAACCCATCCTGCTCCCACACGAGCCCTCATCTTCCTTCCTGATCCCTCCAGTTTCCTTCCTGCAGCCCTGACTTTCGCTTTCAGGCAGCTAAGCTCTCCTCACACCAGCTGCTGCCCCACAACCAAAGTCCTGAGGTGAAACTTCACGGGGCAAACCGCAGCAAACGTAGGCTGCACAGGGACACATGCAACTGGCACTCAGCCCAGCCCAGCTCTCTCTGCTCACAGCTTCAGTGGGCCTCCAATCTCTCCCTCTCTTTTCTACTGAGAGAAAGCTGAGCTGGACACACTCAGGCCTCTGCTGTGCACTCTGGCAGGGCTTTTTTTGACTTGCTTATTTTGCCCAGGAGGTGTAGCCCCATGGACAATCCTCCTATACCAGGAGAGCTCCAGCACAGGCACTGCAGGTGATTTCATTTTTGACATCTGGCTTTTCATTGTCCTGTGGGATGCACATCAGTTACACATAAGCCCTTTCTCCTCCTCCCACTGTGACTAACCAGGCATCTTGCTGGGCCCCTTTCCCCCTCCCCCAGTGGTGGCCACTCTAAGGCTCTTCCCCAACACAGCCAGAGCTCAAGCTCATCTCCAACACGGCCTCCAGCCAAGGCTGCAGAACCTGACTCCACCACTGTCCTAGAATAAAGGATTCATGCAATATCCTGAGCCGGAAGGCACCCACAAGGATCACTGAGTCCCGCTTCTGGCCTTGCACAGGACAACCTCAACAATCCCACCATTTACCCAAGAGCATTGTCCTAGAGCTCCTTGAGCTCTGGCAGCCCTGAAGCCATGACTAAAGAGCCTGTTTGAGTGCCCAACCATCCCCTGGGGAAAGAACCAAACCTCTCCACTCCTGCCACTTATTCCACTGCTCCCAGGATTTTGGTTCTCAGACTGCCCCTTCCAAGGGTAACAGCCCCAAAGTCTGAGCTCTGAATTCTCTCTGCCTCTGGACAGCATCAGCCATCCCAGCCCTTACAGGATTTGAGGTTCTTCCAGTGGTCCACTTCTTTCTGGCAGCTTGCTCTTCCCAATGACATGTCCAAAACTGGCTGGGAGGACAGAGATCACCAGCCCAAGCTCCTCAGTAAGCACCAGTGGGACAGCAGTGACAAGCCACAGCAAAGCCCCACATATGGCCAGGACCATTGTGGTGATTGGAGAGGGTTGGTGCAGCCATCACATGGGGTCAGCTCAGAACATCACTCCCCTGACTTGTTCAGCAAAGAAACACAGGAGTTTGAGCCTCATGAGTAAGGGATGGGCAGCTCTGACTTGGCTCAGGGTCAAGGTGATGCCAGGGAAGGATGAGCAAACCCTGTACAGGACCTGCATTCAGGTACATCGTTCAGAGAGGCCATGCTGGCCCTCTGGAGCTCACATCTTGCTGCTCAGCAGAGTCAGAGACTGGAAGTATCCCAGAAGCTGTGGAAGGACTTTGACACAAGGACACTTCTGCACAAATGGAGGCTCCTTGGTGTTGCTGGAAAGCCACCAGGCCTGGCTAAAGAGAAAACTCTGCAGCACTTGTTTGATCTTCAAAGCTGGCCCTGCTCTGAACCAAGGGCTCAGCCAGAGACCTCTAGAGGGCCCCAAACCCATTTCCAGCTGCAAATGTCACATGGCCAGGCCTGCCAGCACCAACTTGCAGGTATTGCAGGTATCCATGCACACTCCCAGACGGCCGCTGGGATGTCTCCCAGCGCGCCAAGGAGTCCAGCACTAACAAAATGGTTGCAGGCTGGTGCCACGAGTTCCACATGAGCCTTAGCAAGTGCCAGAAAAGGGGGACAATGTACACCACAACCTGTTTGTGGAGGAGCCGCATGGCCCAGCCCAGCTGTGTGGGGCCATGCACAGGATATGCCACTTCCCCCGCTCACAGAAGAGTGGGAAACCCTGAACCACCCACAGGACAACAGCTGCTGCTCTCCTGTGGGGAATTACATCATGCCTCCAAACCTTGGAATCCTGCAAGGGAAATCCTCACAGCCTCCCGAAGGGCTGAGTTCCTGCACAGGAAGGTCAAAACCCAAAAAGGGCTGCGCAGGGAACAGTGGACACACTGTCCACAGTTTTGCACCCCCCCACCAGGAGCATGAAGAAAGTAAGAGACCCTTACGTGGGCAGCTCTGCTGGGGCAGCAGCTCCCGGAGGCTCCGCTATCGCAGGGCTGGGGGCTGCGGCACCCTGGGCTGCAGCTGATTCCTGAGCGCCTGCAGCTTCCCCAGCACGTGGCTCTGGGATGTGCTCCGTTGTCTCCACCTCAATCTCCTGAGCCGCAGGGCACAGCTTCACCCTCTCAGCGGCTGCAGCTGCCTCCTCCTCCTCCTCCTTCTTCCTCAGCTTCGCCTCCAGCTCCCGGCGCCTCTTCTCATCATCCTGCCTGGCCATCCGTTCAAACACTCGGAATGCCTGGGAGAGAAGGAGCAAACTGAGTAAGCAGCACTGCCAGCTCTGCTAAGAGAAGAAAAGGAGCAGCATCACACGCTTGGGGCACCTACTCCCACCTGCCTCCAAGACAGCCTCCCCTCACCCCATATTCCAGGGCTCACCCAGGGACCATTTGCAAGCCTGGACAAGCAAACAGGATGAGCTGCCATAGGAGAAGCTGCAGGACAGCTGACCTGGTACTGGCTGTGAGCAGACAGGTGCACAAGAAGATGTGATCCCAGGAGACACAATCCTACCCCTTATCTGGCTTCCAGCCATGCCTGCCCAGTGCAGGCTGAAGGCCAGACGTGAAGCCCACAGCTGTGTCTGTAGCAAGGAGTGATGGCCACTCAGATCCTGCACCTGCTTCTTGAAAAGGCTGCAAGTTCTTCCACCCAAGTGCCAGGGCTTTGGCACTGTAAACATGTTCTAAACATGTGCAAGCATTAAACACAGCCCTCCTTCGCTTCCCAGGAATATTTTGGGGGCAGATTTAGTGCTTCCAGCAGTGGACTGGCACACCTGCTCGATCTGAGTCTTCCTCTGGGTCCAGGAGGTGCAGGACAACGGACATGGCCCAGGGAGGACTCCTGCCAGCACAATCACAACAGGACAGAAGCTTGTGCCACTCACTCCAGCTTTTCTCCCCAGGCAGTGAGCAGAGGGGAGGATGTGGGAGAGGTAAGCACCAGCCCTGCATGGATCATGCAAAGCAACACCTCAGAACTGTGTCCCCTGGACTGCAGTCGAGCAAGAAGGAGGAGGAATGGGCCCCTTGCACACTGTTCCCACACTCTGGGTACCTCTGGCTGCAGCCATGAGGCTGACCTGACTAACACCAGACAGGAAGGCAATCAGCACTGCCCTTCTGCCCAATAGTTTGAGCTCCATGCTGTCCCTCTGCAGCCTGAGCCCCCTCTGGGGTCTGCCTAATCCAGAGGGGCCAGCAGGGGCTACCCCTGGCGGTAATGAGGACCCCCAAGTACCACGGGGCACTCTAGGGAGAGGCAGTACCCTTGTCTCCCCGCCTGCAGCATGCCAGGCCTGATGTGCCTGGGAAGGAAAATTCACCAGTCCAAGCAGACAAATACCTTAAACCCAGTCTCACTCTAACTTTTACGAGCTCATTTCCTCCTTGCCAGTTAAGATTAACAACAGGCCAGAAGACCCCAAGTCAAAGACGCTCCAACACCGAACCAGGCAGGTCAGGAGCGGGACCAGTGCTATGCCGGCCACAAGCTCTCGCTGAGTCGTGTCCAGACCTGCCTTCCTCAACGACCCCCGGGTCCTCATCTGCCTCCTGCCTCTTTCTGGGCACTCTGCTCCAACGGCTTCTGGCGGTAGCTCCCTGAGACCACCCTGCCCCGGTGCTCCCGGGGCCAAGCTCCGAGCTGATGTCGCAACCGGGCTCTTCCTACCGGGGGTCTCGCTGTCCTCACCTGCCTGCAGGGCTCCTCATCTTCTTACGAGGGTGACGCTTCCCCTCGCTTGAAAGGACCTCTCCTGCCTTCCTCTGCGCTCCTCCAGGCAGCGCCGGTGCCCTGGGGGTTGCTGTGCCGCCCGAACCCCTCCCCGCATTCTCCACTCTGACCGGACCTAGCCCCGCCGCCAGCCCGATACGAACACCGCCCAGCCGGGAAAACACGGCCCACTCGACTCGGCCCAGCGGCAGGGACAGCGCCGGCCGCCAGCAAGGCCAGGCCGTGCCATCTTCCCGGGCCCCACCGGTACCTGCAGGGCCATGGCCTGCGCCGCGCCGGGCGGGAAGCCCAGGCGGTCCCCGGGCCGCAGGAGGAGCCGGTAGAAGTCGGTCTTGCGGTAGAGGAAGCCGAAGAGGATGCGTAGAAACTCCTCCACGTTGCCGACATGCTGCAGGATGCCCAGAAGAGCCTGGTCGTACATGTCAGTGAGCGCGGCCTCCATGGCGGCCCAGGGCCCGCTGTCACGGCAACGGGTTCGGCCGCGCTTCCGGTCCGCCCGGAACCCGTCCCGTACATATGAATTCCGGCCTTCCGGAAGGCCCCTCCCGCCTCGCTGCGGGTTCCAGGCATTGCCGGCCCCCAGTGGCGCCGCTGGCACCTCCTATCGTCTCGCAGCACCAGGAGACGCCCAGACCCCGCGTTCCCGTGACCCTCTGTGTCTCCCATGTCCCCGGCCTCCCCTCCCCTCGCCATTCCCGACTCTGCCCCCACGGGGGACGTGTGGGGAGGGGGGTGTGCAGGACCTGCTCCGAGCCTCCAGGGGGCGCCCAGACCCCGCCACCGCCTCCCGGGGGCGGGGCCAGGGCAGAGCGCGGAAGCGGAAGCGGCGCGGGCCCGGCGGCGGTCCCTGCGTTCGGGGCTGGGGGAGCTCCCCGAGCCGTGCCCTCGCTCCTGCCCCGGTCTCTCCCCTGGTGTCCCCCGGCCGCTGTGGCCCCTCGGCCCGCTCCTCACCTGTCGCAGCGTGGGTTTATCCAATCGTGTGCAGGAGGTTTGGTCCAGAAAGGTCCTGGGACAGACCGTATCAGAACTACCGAAATCAAAAATTATTCCATCAGCTGCTTCCCTTGATCGGCTTGATCAAGACTGTGACCATCCTATCAACTCACCCACCAGACACCCCCTGCAAATCCCCCTCTTCAGGGAGAGAAGGGTGTTGGGGGTGCCATGTCGAAAGCCCAGAGAGGTGCCACCCATAGTCCGCCCTTTGTGCCCGGGTGGAGTTGCCGCATTGCAGAAGGTTGGTTAGGCAGGCCTTGCCCTTGGTGAAGCTGTGCTACCTGAATCACCTCGTGCCCTCCATGGGCCTCAGCAGAGCTCCCAGGGGGATCTGTTCCATCACCTTCCCAGGCTCAGCTGAGGCTGAGGAGTTGGTACATATGGCAGGCCGGGGTGGTGGTGGTTCCTGCCATGCACCCCAGCACAGCTTCTGGGACACCATCCTGCCAGTCGTGAGTTGCTCCAGACTCAAGACAGTTGCTGCTCTTGGAGACGCTGCTGTGGGGCTGAACTCCACCAGCAGTGAGAGGAAACCAGTGTCTCCGTGGAGGATAGATCCAGGGTTCCAAGCTATGAGGATGGTGCTCAGATTGTCCTGTCTGACAGGGGAGCAGTCCCATAGGATCTCCTTGGGCAGTGTTTTGAGGAGGATGTGGTTGCCAAGGGATGCCACCACGGTGGTGGCTGTAATAGATAGCAGCACTGTTGGGGCTGGGGCCACCTCTGTCCCTGTGTGTTGGTGCCAGCAGGGTCCCCAGGTATGTGGGCCACTCCTCTACGCTCCTTTGGTAGGTGGTGAGGTGTTGTGATGAGCCCCACTTGTCTGGGCAGCTCCTGGGCTGTCCCAGGGCAGTGGCACTGTGGCCCAGGATGGAGGTGGCCAGCAAAGGTGCATGGGTGCTGGTCCACTGGAGACAGAAGCTCTGGGGGATGAAGAAACAGCTGCATGGTGCCCCCTAGGCCGAGGCTGGGCCAGGGGAGCCTCAGGGGCACCCGCTGAGCTGGCCTCCACTGCAGACATCCCCCAACTCTGTGCCAGGTATGTGGGGTGCTGGTGGCCAGGGCAGTCCTGCAGTGCGTGCTGCTGGGCCAGTGGAATGGGCAGCAAATCAGGTGCAAGACAGGAGAGGTGGCCCCAAGGAGCTGCTTGGCCTGAGCCAAGAACTTTTCTGTGTCCCATGCTCTGCCAGGGAGGAGGTGCACTAAAGTCTGGGAGGGAGAATGGCTGGGACAGTTGTCCTTAACTGGCCAAGGGGATGCTCTGCACCACAGAGCAGAGTCATGCCCAGTATGGGGGAGTTACCCACAACAAAGGGCTTCAAGGCATTTCGGGACTGACTTGACATTGGTTAGCAGGTGGTGAGCAGTTGTAATGTGCATCACTTGTTTTCTTGTGTGTTCTCTCCCTCCCACCATCTCTTTTTTTTTTTTTTTTTTAATTATTACTATTTTACTGCATTTCAGTTATTAAACTGTTTTTATCTCAGCCCACAAGTCCTATTTTCTTTGGTTTCCTGAGTATGCTCCTTACTCCATGAGGGGCAAAGTAAGTGAACAGCTTCATGGTTCTTAGTTGCCAGCTGACAGTCCTTTTCGATGACTCATGTGAGGCGTAAAGGGTTTGAAATAATTCCCAGGTGCCAGCTCCTGACTCTTCCAAGGGAACTCCAGGAAGTATTTGGTCCATGTTCAGGGCAGGTCCACACCAGCAGCTGCCTGACACCCTCAGGCACTTCCAGAAGCACTGGGATTCGCTCTGGAGACAGGTGAAGTCCCAGGTAGTCTCTGCAGAGTTTTTTAGAGCAGCTCTCCAGAGAACCCTGTATATGCTGGGGAAGGGTTGAATCTGGTGGCTCTGCTTGACGTGTCACCAGCAACTGGGGAATATTTGGGCCCCCCTATGGAGATGGCAGAATGTTGCTGGTAGAAGCCCCCGTGAGGTCACAAAGCGCTCTGTGGAGCTGCAAAGCCAGGCCCAGGTGTGCATTGTGCATTGCGTGCCACGGGCTTCAGCAGCAGCAGCTGCATCATGGCACAGGCACAGTGTGCCCTGACTCTCATCCTCCTCCTAGTGGCCCTGCCAGCCCAGGATGTTGGGGCTGCTCCATGGCGAGCACAGGCCGTGGGTAGGTGGCCAGGCCAGGGCCAGCACCCAGGTCTGACAGAGCCCAATGAGCAGCAGTGACTCCGAACTTCAACTGACACATTTTCTCTCTAAAGCACTGGAGCGTGAGGCTGTGCAGGAGGAGGAAGGCCAGCAGAAAGTGCCAGTCCCTGGGGAAAACACCAGGCCCTTTTACACAACAGGTGTGTCGAGTAATCACTGCCCTTTGGCCATTCAGCAGCATCTGCCGAGGTCCCCGCGTGTCTGCAGGCTCTGCCCCGGTGCCAAGCTGTCAGTGCAGAGCCAGTGCTCTGCCAGCAGCCAGGAGCAGCTCTGGGCCATCACCTCGGGGTGCAGGTTGTTGCTGTTGCTGTCCCACTGACACACACTCAGACGCTCTGGGTGCAGCAAGATGCTCATCACCTCTCACACTCCATCCTCAGGGATTTCGGGACTTTATTCTTTTGGGGGAGCGAGGCCACCTGCACACACCTCAGCAAATGATGGGAAATGTGACTTTGGATCTAATGTCCCTTCCCCAGCATCTGCATCCCAGACCTTGCTGTGAGACCCTGGAGGCCCTAATGCAACAGAGGGGGATCCCTGCTTGGAACTGGGCTCCAAAGGAGTGCGCTCTCAGATCGGCATGGCTTAGGGCTTAGGAGGACCCACATCCTCCTCCAGCAAACTCTGTGCCTGAGCCATGCTGAGGCTTTACTTTTCCCTGATCCTTGACAGTGCTGGCCAGCCCTGGGGAAGGCCCCATGCCAGAATACAGGAATGCTTTCAAAATTATCCAGGCACTGGGCAGTCCTCCCACAGATTGTACATGGGAGACAAGTCCTGAAAACTGGGGGCAGGCAGATACTGCCCATACTGCAGAAAAGGCAATAAGGGAGAGGGAAGTTCAGGTATCTCCCTAGAGGGCCTAACTGAATCCCCTTGGGATGTGGGTGCTGGGCTGGGGAGCAGGAGCTGGGGGTGGCTGTCCTTGACATAGGAACGAGTTTTGTCCATCTCACTCAAAGATGCCAGTGGAAGCTGTGTTCCCCTCATGCTCTGTGTCCTGAGCCCTGTCCATGGAGACAGCTGTATCCTTCAGCATCAGAGAGTGTCTCCATCCAGGGCGGCACCTGCCAAGCCTCAAAAGGGAAGATGGGCAAGGGCAAAAGAAATAGTGGGCAAATGTGAAGGATCCCCAGGAACAGGGAGCAAAGCCTGGGTGTGCTGTATTCTTCCATGATCCTCTTCCCTGTTCTGTTCTGTCAGGACAGATGGTGCTCCATGATATGAGAGGAGCTCTTTGGGGGGAATCTGTTTGCAGCTGTGGGCACAGGCAGGGCTTTTCCAACTTCTCAGCTGGACTCTGCACTTGAATTCCCCTGGCACTGCAGGAATCACTGGTCAGTCCTGACCGACTGCACAGCCTGAGTGCTGCTTCCAGGGTTTGCTGGGGGGAAGATGCAACTTTATTCTTTCCATTAAGGTCGAGAGCATCAAGATGGAAGGGGACAATCTTCCATGGAGACATCCAAAGTGCTACATGAAATCCTGAGGGAGCTGAGGATGATACAAGGAGGTGGGTACAGGTCACTCCTAACCAGCACAATTGGGCAGCAGAGGTTTCAGGTCCATGTAAGGGCACACCCCCCTCCACCCACCCCTCAGATCCTCACTACAGGACCGTCCATGTCATGCCCTGCAGTACTGGTGAGCTGCAAGGGTGCTTCAGAATCTGTACTGCCAGTTGTGGCTGAGTACCAGGGACTGCGTTTGCCCCAGTCAGATCATCCCTGGCCAGAGCACAAGAGAAATTGTGGACACATGTGAAGAATCCCCAGAAAAAGGGAGCAAAGACAGACTGGAAGAACTGGACTGTGGCCACTCCAAAGTGTAAGCAAAGCTGAGAGGAGAGAGAGGGTCCAGAGAGCAGGAACTTGCAAGGCCTTTGGGGTTCCCTTGGTTTCTACTGAGGCCGTGGAAATGTTGCTGCCACAGGATATTCCCTTGTTCAGAGATCCTAGTGATGTGGGAAAGAACATTTGTTGGCAATGTCAGGCCTCTGGTGAGATTGGCAGAGGTGTGCAGCACACGCTAACGCGCACAATTGGTCCTCCAGGTGTGAAGAGCCTGAGCCTCAACAGCGCTGTCAGCAGGAGATCCACCAGCGCTGGGAACAGCGAGGCAGACCTGGACGCTGTGGGGAACGGGGCAGACACAGACACTGTGCTGGCCAGGGCAGACACAAACGCTGTGGATGCTAATTCTTTCCAGAAGTACTGCATTGAAGGAATTGTGGCAGTCCTGGGCTCCATGCTGCTGGGAATGGTGCTGTGTTGTGTGATCCATGTGTGGAGGAAGAGGAGACAGTGAGTTGGTGGGGTGGACAGGAGCTGCCAAACTGGTATGGGGTGGCATGAGGTATTTCGAACTCTGGTGCTCTGGTGCCAGTAAGTCACCGTGGAGATTGAGGCTGTGAGCTGGTGCTCCGTGCTGTGCCCAGAGCTCTCTGTGCCCACACCTGCAGGGTGCCCAGTGCTGCTCTGCACCTCGACCCACCCTGCGCCCCAGCAGCCTCCTCTCTCCACAGGAAAACGTAGCCCCAGGGAGCACCTCACAGCTTCCTGAGCCGCTTCGGAGTGCCTGGACAGCCACACAGGAGAGTATTTGGAGGAGTATAAATAAAGAGCAGCAGCACAATCAATTTTGTTGTACTGGCAGCAAGCTTCCGTGGGTGCCCCTGTAGGGCCTAGGAGTCCCCAGGGTACTGAGGGGGTGCAGGGAGCCCCAGGATGCCACTGAATCTAGCTTGCCACTGATTCTAATCGATTCTTATTTGATTTTCACTATATGTATTATCTATGATGTAAGCAATAGAGTGACCCTGGACACGACCCTTTTTGTGTTTTTGCAAATTCATATTAATTCCACCTGAACATGAGGAAGAACATTTCCATGCAAGTGACCATGCACTGGAACAGATTGCCCAGGTTTTGGAGTCTCACCCACTTGTGATATTCCAGGACTGTCTGGACACAATTCTATGCAATGTGCTCTGGATTATCCTGCCTGAGGAGGGAGGTGGGACCAGATGACCCCACACTGTGGTACCTTTCAACCTTATCCACAATGTGATTAAAGTTTGTTTTCACTAATACCTTTGCCAGTGATTCACCAGCACGCAATGAGTGGAAGGGGTCTCCCATACAAGGGAGGCACCCAGTAAGATTTCTTCATATGCTTCTTCATATGCTTCATATGCATCTCCTGGAGAAATGCATGGCAAGGAAAGGAGCTGGATGAGTGAGCTGGGGCAGACCTTGACAGGGCTTTTTCCATCCCAGCTAACTGGGACACCAGGAAAAGGTAGGCTGCCTGTGCAGGCATCCTCTGTGGAGCTCTGCCATAGGGTCCCTGTGTCTGGCTGCTGTCCAGAACAGGCACTGAGTGCTCCTTGGCCTCCAGAAACACACAGACCTGGGAATATTTTATATATATTCTGCTCTATACCTTTTGTCATATTTTGACATATTGAGACTCTGTGGTTCATACATTTATTCTGAACCTGCTTTCCTGTTACTCTGTGGAGACCCAGAAAGGCATTCCCAATTACAGCACATGAGTGAGAGGCCTCTCTCACTGCCTTCTCTTGATAACAATCCTGTTTTATCCGGCCAAAGCAACTCCTCTTTTGTTCCCAAAGTCAACCCTGTTCCCTCTGCTTGTCCGTCAGCCTTTTAGTTTCTCCCACCTAGATTCCCTATCCCTTAGTAATTGGTTCCAAGAGCTCTCCCCACCCTGTTTCCCATGTATCAAACCTAAACCCTCCCTCAAGGCCTTTGCCCTTGTTTCCTGAACGCTGGACGATGCAGAAGCGTGGCTGAAATAAACATCTCTGTAAAACCCTCGCAAAGGCCTGTCCTGCTCTTTTACTTGCTATCACCCTAAACAACAACTAAAACCAACATTACTCCAATAAACCAAACTATTAATGAATCTGGATCAAGTAAGTTATTATGGAACATGACTGCACTTGCAGTGCCCAGTTGGTGCTACTGGGAGGGGTGATGTAGGCACATGTGGCAGAGGTGTGAGCAGTGGAGCAGCTTTTGGGGTGAGGTAAGGAGAGAGAGATCATTTGACAGTTAAGTCATGGGCAAAACTCTTGACTCAGGAAAGTTAATTTTAATTTATTACCAATTAACAACAGAGTAGGACAACATGAAATAAGAGGATCAGTCAGGAATGGAGCCTGGGTAGGCAGGGGCACAAACTGCTGCTGTTCTGGGAGTTTCCGGAGACTGCTGGTGATACTTAAGATGTCCATAGTGTGTAAATGAGTATTGGGATGCCCAGTGATGCTGTTGAACGCCAGGACATGTGCAGGATCCTGCAGGTCAACACCAGCACCAGGACTGGAAGTGCTGATGCCAAGAAGGTGGATTTTGGGGCAGGCTCAGGATCCATCAAAGGCTCCCAATGCAGGAGTTACAGACTCACTGGCGCTACTGGGGTGGGGAGATGGGGGGGGATGTATCCCCTGGGTCTGCATTGCCACAGGCTGGAGTGTTTCCCAAGGCATTTCCCAGCAGCTCCCAGAGTGCTGCCTCACTGCTTTAAGTGCCTCCCTCCAGTGTCACAGTCCCACTGCTCAGAAGTGGGGCTCACTGTAGGATCGAAGCTGACAAAGGTCTAAGGATCCCCTCCCAGTGCTAGGAACCTGCAATGTCCAAAATTGTCCAGGGGGCATCTTGAAGGGGTCACCCATCCTGCTCCTTCCCAGCACATCCTTGGCTCTGCACCCCATCTATTCACCCATGTGATCAATGATTCTGATGTGATTCTGCACCCATGTGATCAATGCTGCTCCGCATGTGCAAGGCTCTGTACTCCCTTTTGCTCAGTGCTACACCCTTCCACACTGGCCACACGCCTGCACACTTTGTGCTGTGCCCCATGTTTGGTGCTGCATCTCATATACTCAGTGCTGCACCCCATGTACCTGTTGCTGCAACCTGTATGCCCAGTACTGCTCCCCAGACTGCCTCTACCACTGCAGGGGTGTAGACACACCTGGATCCCTTCTCAGCTTTGGGGATACAGGGTTATGGGACCTGGGGGCCCAAAACGTGGATCCTCCTATCTTCATCCAGGGACTCCTGCCAGAGTTTCCTCCCTGGTTCTCAAACCTAGGGCAAATGGGGACACCCAGTGGTGACAGGAATGTGGAGTGGGGACAGCCTAAAGTTGTTGGGTCAACCCTTGCTACTGCTTTGGAGAGCTAAGAGTGGCAAGGGGTCCCCAGGCTCCAGGTACACATCCCTCTTTACCCCTCAGGCCCAGCCTGTGCTGTGGCTCTGCATACCCAGTGCTGCACGTGGCCCATGACACAGGGCCCATGGGGACACAGGATGGACTCTGGCCGGGTGACGCAGGGGCAGTGATGCAGCAGGGCTGGGGCACCCTGGCCACTTCCCCCCCTGCACCCAGTGCCATTTGCAGCCCCTTGTCACTTGTGTCCCCATGACGAGATGGTGTGCAATGGCCCAGCTGTGGCCAGCCCCCAGCCACTGACCCGTGCAGTGCCACAAGCCCTGGCTAGACACCCCAGCTTCCTGTGCCGGCTGACCCGCTGCCCTGGGGCTACCTGTGGCCTCTGACCATCGAGCCGTGGTTCCTGCTGGGCAATGATCACTCCAAGATGGGAATGGGCACTGGAGCTCACCCTGCTCAGGGTACACGTGTACCCCAACATGTGCATGTGCACACGGGGCTGTGTGCACACATGTTCACAGAGGGCTGTGTGCTAGCCGCAGGCAGGGGTTCACCTCGCCTGTGTCACCCAGGCTGGAGGTGCTGGGGGAAACCCAGCAAGACCTCCTGGGAATCTCCTGGGACCTGCAGGATCCCCTGAACTGCCGCCACTCAGCTGTGGATGCTGGTGCCATGGCTGATCCTGATTTCAGTCCCCATGCATGGCCCTTGCTGACGCCAGCGGGTACCCCTGGGTTGGTGCTGTTGCTGGGTGCTGGTCTCAACCAGTGCGGGCACAAGGCCCATGTGTGATGTCAGTTCAGAGCTGGAATGCCAACCCAGTGGTCAGCAGCTCAGTGCCTGCCTGCGCTGGTGCAGCAGTGACCTGGCACAGGCTGGTCATGCTGGAGCTGAGCAGAGCTGTTCCACAAGTGGGCCAGACCCACATCCATGTCAAAGTATGTCAGGCTGTGCTGAAGCCCAGCCTGGGCCCTCTCATGTGCTGGCCTGTGCCCATACCACACTGGAGCAGAGCCCACATCAGTGCCAAGCCGTGCCAGATGTGTGTGAACCCTGTCAAGGCCACAGCCGTGCAGGGCAGAGCACACATCTGGGTCGGGATGTGCCACACCAGTGCTGAGCCATGCCAGAGTCGAGTCAGCCCATTGTCGGGCAGGGCAGGGCAGGGCAGGGCCGGGCCGGGCCGGGCCGGGCCGGGCCGGGCCGGGCTATGCCATTCCGGTGCCGGTGCCGGTGCCGGTGTCCGCGCGGCCCCATCTGACTTCCTCTGGATGCTGGTCCTGGGCTTCATCATTGCCTTCGTCCTGGCCTTCTCTGTTGGTGCAAACGATGTGGCGAACTCCTTCGGCACGGCTGTGGGCTCGGGGGTGGTGACCCTGCGGCAGGCCTGCATCCTGGCCAGCATCTTTGAGACAGTGGGCTCTGTCCTGCTGGGAGCCAAGGTCAGTGAGACCATTCGGAAGGGTCTGATTGATGTAACAATGTACAACTCCACACAGGAGCTGCTGATGGCAGGTTCGATCAGCGCCATGTCTGGTAAGGAGCAGCGAGGTCACAATGTGGGGGCAGTATGTCCTAGGGTGCCCTCGTGGTGGTCTTTCTTAGTAGGCTGCTTCTTCCCCAGGATCTGCTGTGTGGCAGCTGATGGCTTCATTCTTGAAGCTCCCCATTTCTGGTACCCACTGCATTGTTGGGGCGACCATTGGCTTCTCACTGGTGGCCAAAGGGCAAAACGGTGTCAAGTGGTCTGAGTTGCTGAAGATTGGTAAGTCCAGCTGGCAGGACCACCCCAGCAGTGTCCCTGGGCTTCCTTTTCCAGCAGCAGGATGCTGATTGTGCCTCCCACTTTCTAGTGTTGTCCTGGTTCATCTCACCCCTTCTTTCGGGCATCATGTCTGCTATCCTGTTCTTCCTCGTCCAGAGGCTCATCCTCTGTAAGGTAAGGGCTATGTGCCCTGTTTTCTGACACTTTGGGGCTTTTGGCTGCTCTCAGTGGACTTGTTGGTTGGCTTAGGGTGACCAGGACTTCTCCTGGCACTTTCTGGAGTATGTGTTGGCACCTTTGAGAGTGGAAGAGGTGAGAAAATGGGGCCTGTGGCCACTCCAGAGTGGACCTGGAAGATTTTAGGGCATCACCTCCCCTCTGAAACATAGGAGTTGTCCTGCCTAGCTTCAGCAGGACTAGCCCTGTTTCCCAGTAGTGAAGTAACCCAGAACTGATAAGACCTGACCTGTCAGTTGAGCTTTTCCAAAATCCTGGTGTAAGAATTTTTTTTCCTTGGGGTAGGCTGCAGGTGAAGGTGGTGATCCACTGCCATGGCTTTCCTCAGCTGGGAGGGACGGAATTCTTCCTGGGGCTGGGAAAGCCACGTTGCTTCTACCAAGCTATGCAGAGAAACTCCAGCATTTTCTTCTGCCTATCAGAGGTTAAATTCCTTTAAGTTTTATGATTCAGGAGATGTTAAGATCTTATCACAGGCAGCCTTTTAAAACAGCTCAGCGTCACCACTGTCACAGTAACCTTGTGTAACCAGCCTCCCAAAATGGGGCTGGCCCTGTCACACTCCATTCTGGTGCTGAACACTCCAGTTGCTCTGTGCTGCTTGGCATTCAGGGAGACTCGGTGTGCTTGTCCTGATGCCAAATCCCAATTGCTGGACAAGCAGTGGGGATTAAACACTCCTGCTGCTGAGGTGAGGGCCTTGCTGCCAGGTATGTGGTCAAATAAGCTCCTTTGTGAGTAATGGATTTTTTTTTTTTTTTTTTTGTTCAAGTCAGTTGGAAGGGGTAAAAGCATTGAAAGTTCTTGGGGAATTGAAAGAAAAATGTAAGTAGAGGTGGCAGTTTAGGGAGCCAGAGAACAAGTTCAGAAGCCAAGTAGAGATGAGTTCTTCCAGGCTTGGGAGTGCTGGAACCCTTGGCTGGGCCTGCCCTGGCTCTCTGGGGAGCCTTGTGGGACCCAGGTATTGTGCCCCCTCCCAGCTGGGGGCATTTGACTGTGGGTTGTTCCCGCAGTAAATAAAGGCTGTTGGGAGCTGTCATCTGTAGGTGACTGAGGGCACAAACCCCTTCTGGAAAGAATCTGTTGCTAAGCTGCTTGTTGGCTGCTACACAGCCCCCCTGTCTGCCTGTCTACAGCAATGATGTGTGTTTTCCAGGCAGATCCTGTTCCCAACGGCCTGCGAGCTTTGCCCGTCTTCTACGCTTGCACGGTGGGAATCAACCTCTTCTCCATCATGTACACTGGGGCGCCCTGTAAGTGCACAGCAGAATACTTGAACCTGAATTTTGAAGTTCTTTCTAAAGCTTCCATTAAATGCACGATTTACCCCTTTTTTGCTTTACAGGGCTGAGATCTCCTAGAAGGCGGCTGGCCTGTGCCGGTTACGGAAAGCGGCAGGCTAGCCTGCACTGTCTGGGCTAGGTAGTTGCCCAGCCAAAGAGACCTGCTCAAACTAAACTCCTCCAGACCTTTCTCCTTAGACTTCCCAGGACTGGCCAATAACATGACTTCCCCTTCCCTTCTCTTACCTGTGCTAAAACTCAGGTATCTGCTGACTGCTGAAGAGACTCCTCAGGCTGCTGGTGGTGGGGCCAGGAGCAGAGAGTGGGGCTGAGCCTCTTGGTTCATCCTGTCCCTAAAAACAAGCTAGTTACTCATGTCAAGAAGAGCTGGCCCGTGTGCTGCAGAATCTGAGCTTCAGTTGGAAAAGCCAAACTAAGATGCTGTGTTGCAGGGGACAGATCACAAGCAGGACTGAGAGGGCTCAGCAGGGACAGCCGGCTTTGCCTGTGGAGCCAGAGGCTCTGTCACCTCCATTTTTTGCTGGGATGAGTTGGCCTGAGCTGTTTTTTGGTGTGAGCGTGGGTTTCCTGTTGTGGAGCAACCTCTGGAGGTGGGATGCGGGCAGGCAGTGCTGGCTCTGGCAGGGTTTGCTCTGTAAACAGTGGCTGGAAAATTTTTTGGAGGGATGTCAGCTTCCCCTTCCCTGGGCTCTCCGACATGGGAGAGAGGAGGACAGGCCTGCAGTGGTGCTGCTGGGGGCACTGGGGCTGCTCTAAAATTGCTTGATTGTTTGGCATGTCCCAATCTATGTTTATCCTGAGTCCTGAACTGCTGAGTGAGCTCTAGGTTGCTCGAGCACAGAGTTTGCAGGCAGACCTGTGCCTGGGAGAGGTGTCTGGGCTGCTTCAGGAGCAGCAAGTCACTGCCTGCAGCAACAAATGCAGGGTTTGGATTGTCACAAGCACCTGATGCCCTACCTGGGGTTGCGTGATGCCAGACCTCTGCTCGAAGTCACGCTGCCCGTGAGAATGCTCCTAAGTGGGTCATGTATGACCTCAGATGCCATGAAGCCTAAATTTCCATTGACTCCTGGAGCAGAAGAGCCACCTTCCCCAGCAGCTGGAGGGGCTGGTGCTCCGGGGGGAGCAGCCCAAGCTTCTGTGTCCTCTCCAGAGCAGGAAAGCAGCACTGGCACTGCAGCAACCACGCTGAGAGGTGTTTTTTCCTTTGACATTGCAGCAAATGAGGAGACAGGAGTTGTGTGGAGCCTGGGTCAGGCACCACTCTGTACACGGTTTGGCTGGGGGAAGGGGCTGTGAATGGTCAGCTGCTGATGGGGACATGACCCGTGGGGCTCAGAGAGTGTACCTGGGGTCTCGGTGTGGTCAGTGATGCCTTCCCAGTAGTGTTTTTCTGTGGCAGGTGGATTAGTATCAGGGCAGGTGATGGAGTCCCTGTGCCTGGGGAAACCCAAGTCATATACTGAGGAGGGTTTCGCCCAGAGGTTTTCAAAGATCTGTTGTTTTATTTCCTAGTGCTGGGCTTTGACAAACTTCCTCTGTGGGGTATCCTCCTAATTTCGGCGGGGAGTGCTGTTGTCTGTGCTCTCGTCGTCTGGTTCTTTGTATGTCCGAGAATGAAGAAGAAAATTGACCGTAAGTACTGCGTTCCTCTGCAATCCTCAGGGAAGGGCATGCTCTGCCTCACCGGCTTCTCTTCCCAGTGGGAGATCCCATTAGCTGTGGGGCTGTTATTAACAGAATCCTCAGGGTTTAACCTGCTCTGAATCACTGGGGTGATTCAGACTCACCACACTGGGCTCTGCCTGCTCCCAACCCAGGCACCCTCAGCCCCTCCAGGAGCAGCTGTTCTGCTGCTGAGCAGTGTCTGGGGCTGACTGGTCTGTGGGGTGATCTCTCCTGGAGCTTTGGGCAGTATCAGACAGCTTGTCCCACTCTAATAGAGGAGAGAGAAGGCAAGAGACAATGTGCCTCTTGTAATCTTTAATCTTCTCATACCTGCTGAGCAATCCTTGGCCTGGCTGATGCAGATCACAAGTTTAAAGCTGATGAAATCGTTTCCCTGTAGCAAAAAAAAAAAAAAAAAAAAAAAAAAGGCCAAAACACTCTATTGAAAGGCATCCAAAAGATCAGCCCTGAGCTCTGCCTCCAGAGCAGTGCTTGGAACTGCATGTGGTCCTGAATATCAATGATGTGTGCAAGCTGGGGCCTTGGGAGTTGGTGATGAGGGGATGTCCTTGCTGTGCTGGTGTAATTGGGGTGTGACTAACAGCTTTATGGCTGCTCTTGACAATCTTCTAGCTGTTTAATTTAATTCCTGCCCATGAGGCAAGGTGGGCTCTTCTGCCTGGCAGACATGCTCCCTGCCTGCCCACAGCATCCCTGGGAGGAGGTGGGCATGCAGGGGGAGACAGTTCTGCTGGGACTGGGTGCCAGGATGAAGGGTTGGTGCCACAACCCAGCCCTTAAGGCAAACGAAGTGACAGGGAAATGGTCATGTTTATGACAAGAAGGTGGTTTTGGTTGTTGTCTGAAGGAGCTGACCTCATGTTTTCACCTGGAGAAAACATGCTTTTCCTGTTAGAGGTGGAGGAACAGCCTCAGCTTCCACGGCTGGGTACTGCTGGTTGGCTCCCCAGAATGGACAGGAAACTAGGCTGCCTTTGGGAGGTGGAGACAAGCTCCTGTTTGGGTTTGTCATCCACCAGTGGAAGCTGGAGAGGAGCCCAGTCTGGAGCTGCTGAGCTGGTAGAGGAGCTGGGCTCTTCTGGGCGCCTTTCTGTCAGCTTCAGGGGTCATAGCCTGTCCAGAAGTGGGTCCAGAGCATCCCACTGCCCACAGGGATGGGACAAACATGGCCCAAAGAGGAACCTCTGCACTAGACATTACTGACATAAAAGCCTCATAATGGTGTTTACCACACCCAGTGTGGGTGGGGGTGCCTAAAAATAGGAGATGAGTTGGCTTAGATGGTTTGGCTGTTGTGCCTGGGACAAGGTCTGACTGTCCAGCATTTTTCAAAGTTCACGATGGGGAGGAGCTGTAAATTTTATTTGGTTGCCATAAATCTGAGTGGCAAGGGGTGTGGGCTTGCTGCTTGCGTTGGGTGCAGTGGTGGAAAGGGGTTTGATAGTGGCTGCCCCTTTTCACAGGAGAGATAAAATCAAGTCCTTCTGAAAGCCCCTTGATGGAGAAGAACGTTTGCCCAAAGGAGGAGCAAGAGGAGGCCAAGATGCCCCTGGGTGATGCCAGGGGCCCTGCTGCTGATGCAGGGTCGGCCATCCCCCTCCGGGCAGTGGTGGAGGAGAGGATGGTCTCCTTCAACCTGGGGGAGCTGGAGGAGTCCCCGGAGCAGGAGAGGCTTCCCAGCCTCGACCTGAAGGAAACAAGCATTGACAGTGGTGAGTAGCAGGGGGTGATCCGGATGGTTAGACTTCCCCAACCCCGGCAACCCTTGGTGCTAACCCCTCCACCTGCTGTCCCTACTGGCAGGAGCTGTGCGGCTGCCCAATGGCAACCTGGTCCACCTGAGCCAGGCAGTGGGCCACCAGCTGGGCTCAGGTGGGCAGTACCAGTACCACACTGTGCACAAGGACTCTGGTCTCTACAAGGAGCTGCTGCACAAGCTGCATCTAGCCAAGATGGGGGACTGCATGGGGGACTCGGGGGACAAGCCCCTGCGGCGCAATAACAGCTATACCTCCTACACCATGGCCATCTGTGGCATGCCCCTGGACTCTCTGCGTGCCAAGGACAGCGAGGACGGGGACAAGCTGAGCTGGTCTGTGGTGGACACTAAGAAGAGGGTCCGCATGGACAGCTACACGAGCTACTGCAATGCAGTGGCAGATGCACACCCAGCTGCAGATGTGGACCTGAACACAGCCCAGGCAGAGCTGGGTGAGAGTGACCACAAGGGCAGCAATAGGTCCCTGGAAGAGTGGCATGAGCAGGATAAGCCTGAGGTGTCCCTACTCTTCCAGTTCCTGCAGATCCTCACGGCCTGCTTTGGCTCCTTCGCTCATGGTGGCAATGATGTCAGGTCAGTGGAGTTAGTGGGAGCCAGGGAGGTTGCTAGCTGAGGCTAGTGCTCACAGAATCATGGAATTACAAAATAGTTTGGGGTGGAAGGGACCTTAAATATCACCTTGTTCCAACCCCCTGCCGTGGACATGTTCCTCTTGATCATGTTGCTCCATGTACCATCCAACTTGGCCTTGAACACTTCAGTTCTATCTATCACTATCCAGCTAATATTTTATCTTGCCAAGAGCCTCTGGCCCTCTAGACCAGATTCCCTTTCTCTTTCAGCAATGCCATTGGGCCCCTAGTTGCACTCTTCCTGGTCTATCAGACGGGCGATGTGGCTACCAAGGCAGCAACTCCTATCTGGCTGCTTCTCTATGGGGGTGCAGGGATTTGCATTGGCTTGTGGGTCTGGGGAAGAAGAGTCATCCAGACAATGGGAAAGGACCTGACTCCCATCACACCATCCAGGTAAGGGCTACCATGGAGCAGAGTGGAGGTTCCAGGTAGCCTGAGAGCTGCATTCTGCTCCAGGAGCCACCCCCTTCTCTTTTGGGGGTTTCAGTGGTGGAACTGGGGGGTGTGTGGCTCCAACACCTTGCTGCATTCTGGGTGGTTCAGCCAGGGGTCTGGAGAGCCAAGCTGTGCTGCCTTGAGCCCACTGGGTTTTTTGGGGTATCTAGTGCCCCAGTTGTGATCCGCTTTGTGTCTCTGCAGTGGCTTCAGCATTGAGCTGGCATCAGCGCTGACGGTGGTCATTGCCTCCAATGTTGGCCTCCCAATCAGCACAACTCACTGCAAGGTAGGAGGGGTAGTAGGGGGGTGGCTTTGGCACAGTGTGAGCTCAGTGTTCCCCAGTCTTGGTGCTTGTAGGACTGAGCTGCGTGGGAGGCCCCACTCTGGGCTGCTGGCCACTGTCAGCTCTCAGCTCTGCCACTTGCATCTCAATGTGAAGTGGCAGCGGCTGCCCAGCCACGGGGTGGGTCCCTGGGACACTTGGGAGATAATGGGAGAACAAAACCCCTTTTATGGTCCCCTAGGCTCTGCCAAGAAACCATGGGAACCCAAGTGCCACGGGGTCCTGGTCCTGTCACCCCTCTGGAGTTGGCAGCTCCTTGTCCTGCTCTCCCTGCCTGTGCTCTGAGGTCCCCACAGGCTGGAGCAGGACCCAGGGCTCTGGCCTGGGCAATGAAGAAGTGCATGTTTGGGGGGTGCAGCTGCCTGCTCTGGTGCTTAGTTGTGCCCTTACTCCTTGGGCAGGTGGGCTCAGTGGTCTCAGTGGGCTGGCTGCGCTCCAGGAAGGCAGTGGACTGGCGCCTCTTCCGAAACATCTTCATGGCGTGGTTTGTCACTGTTCCCATCTCTGGCCTCATTAGCGCTGCCATCATGGCTGTCTTCAAGTTTGCTGTCCTGTGAGGGCACCAGGGCTCCCACTGCTCCTGCTTCCCACTGCTGTCCTCCCTCGAGGAGCCACTGAGGCTGCCTGCTGTGGGGTGGTGGCTGCGCCCATCTGCGCATAGTGCTGTCACTGAAGTATTTTTTATTTTTAATATAACTGTCTTGGCGCTAATGTTGTGGGGGGTGTGCTGCCAGGGCTGTGTCTGCCCCCAGGTGACCCCCCCAATCTGCTGTAGCTGTAGATAAAGCAGTTACTGGGGGCCACATTCTCACTTCTACTGATCCCCTGGTAGTGATTTCTCGGGGGAAGGACAGGTTCGTCCTTGCCTGCCCTGGAACAAAGGGCTTGGGAGTCGTGGGGTACCCCTCTTGCAGGCTGTGCTGTGTTCAGCTTCGCCTCCATTGCCGTAGTGCTGTGGGCACCATCCTGCTCGGGGGCCCTGGGGGCTGCCCTCTGGCCCCCATCACTGCTGCTACCTCGTACTTAATAAAGATTTCCTTCGTATGCCAGTGCTACCTGTGGTTCTGGGGCTTTGGGATACGGTGGGGGCCAGGTACTGCCCCGTAGCCCTCCTCACCTCGGCCCGGTGCCCCAGGAGGGAACTGGGGCCAAAGATAAGAGCTCCACGTGCCCCCTGTATCAGGGGAGGGGCTGTATCCAGCCCTGCGCAGGGGTTATCGGAGCCTTGCACCTGGCGGTGGCTCCTGCCCCCGCCGTCAGCCCCCTCCCCTGTGTGGGGGTGTGTATGTCTGGCCGCGTGTCCGTCCGTCCACAGCTGCTGCGCTGCCCCTCCATGGGCCGTGGCTGCTCCCTCCTGCCCGGGTCAAGGCCGGTCCCAGGTCCCCACGTCAGCGGCCCCTGGGTGTCGCAAGAATCGCGGTGGGGGCAGCCGGGAGTGCTGGGGGGCTGGTCCGACAGACGTAGGTTTCCAGCGGAGCTTTATGTGCTGCGTGGGGACGCTAACGCAGCCCCGGGGGACGGGGGTCGCTGTGTCCCACGGGACGTGGGTGCTCCATCCTGTCCCCATCTCCCGCTGCTGTGGGGCCGGGCGGATGCGCTCCCATCGGGGCGGCTTTGGGGCGGCGGCGAGGTCGGTCCCTGACCCCGGTTAATGATTTGTTGTCGGGCGCTTCCCGCTGCCAGCGGCGCCGCTGGGCAAACAGCAGCCCAGGGCTCCGGGCCCGGGGGGGGAGACGGGGGCAGCGCGGTGACACGGCCGGGAGCGGGGAGCGCCGTTCAGGGAGGGCAGGGGGAGCGTTCCCCGTGTGCGGGGCCCACGCGTGAGGAAGTGCCCGTACCCCACGAGGGGGATGACCGCCCCGTTTGGGGGTCACCGCCGCGGGGAGCCCCGGGTCCGTCCGGCTGTGCCGCCCGAGGCGGGGCCGGGGAGGGGCGGTTCCGCAGGGCCCCGTTAAAGCGGCGGCGGCCGGAGGCGGTGGCCGGAGGCGGCGGCGATGGGCAGCGAGGGACAGCGGGGCCCGGGGCAGGGCGACCCGCAGGCCCTGCGGAGGGACTGCCAGCACCGGTGGGCTGAGGACTGCAGGGGAGCTGGCGGGCAACGGGGACAGCAGGACTTGGGGATGCGGGGCGAGGGCTTGGGGAAGGACAGGTGGGGAGAGCACACGGAGAGGGGAGCAGGACCCGAAGAAAGGGCCCCCGGGGTTCAGGTACGGGAGAGGTATTTGTCGTATCGGGAGGGGGCAGAGGCCCTGGGTGTCATGTAGACATGCTGGGGTGGGGGCAGGTCCAAAGAAGGGTTTATATCCCCCCTACCTGCGCTGCACACCCTCTGCCCCCCTCCCTCCTCCAGCTCCATTTCCAGCTCCCCAGCCCATTTTTCTGCTTCCACAGTAACATGCTGTGGGGGCCCTGGGCTAGGATGTTCACACAACCCTCCCAGAGCACTGACCAGTGACTGGGATAGGGAAACACGACCCCATCTCTTCCTCTGTGCCACCCGCAGCCCTAAACCTCTCCTCACCCCTAACTCCTCTCGTGGTCACCCTCAGGATCTTCGTCAACCGGAGCCTGGCGCTGGAGAAGATCAAGTGCTTTGGCTTTGACATGGACTACACCTTGGCCAGTGCGTTTTGGGTGGGCCCTAAGGCGGGGGAGGGGGGGGGGGTAGTGGTGGGATCCCCATAGCCCCTGCCCATATCCCCCTTTCCCCCTGCAGTGTACAAGTCCCCTGACTACGAGGAGCTGGCCTTCACCCTGTTGCTGGAGCACCTAGTTGCCATCGGGTACCCTCCTGAGATCCTTGCCTACAAATATGACCCCACCTTCCCCACCCGGTCAGTTTGTGGAGGGGGTCCCAGAGATGGGAGGGGAAGTGAGTCCCCCCTCCACTGACAGCTGTGTGGTGCAGGGGGCTGGTGTTTGATGCCCTGTACGGGAACCTGCTGAAGGTGGATTCCCATGGGAACCTGCTGGTCTGTGCCCACGGCTTCCGCTTCCTCAAGGGGTGAGTCTGCAAATTCACCAGCCCTGGGGCAAGGGGAGGTTGGGGGTCCCTCGGGGTGGAGTGCAGCTCCATGCTCCCTCCCCAGAGCCGAAATCCTCCACTATTACCCCAACAAGTTCATCCAGAGGGATGACATGAAGCGCTTCCACATCCTCAACACCCTCTTCAACCTCACAGGTGAGTGAGAACCCCTAATTGTCCTAGTGCTCCCACCACCCTGGGTTGCTGTCCTGTCCTGCACCCCATCTCACAAGCCCCCTCCCCTACAGAGGCCCATCTCTATGCCTGTCTTGTGGACTTTTTCACCAACTGCTCCAGATATGTCAAGTAAGAGGGAGGTGGAGGGTGGGGGCTTGGTATTGGATTGGACATGGGTTAAATATTGAGGGGAGCTACCCTTAGCAGGGCAGCCCCTTCACCCCCTCCCTTCCTGACTGTTGCAGCTGTGACACTGGCTACAAGCATGGGAACCTCTTCATGTCCTTCCGCAGCATGTTCCAGGATGTGCGCGAGGCCATGGACCATGTCCATCTCTCTGTGGGTGCAATGGGCAGGGGGCTGTTCGTGGTGGGTGCTGAGAGTGCTGGGGTTTTCCCACACGCACAGCCTGGGAGATTTTGGCCAGCCGTATCCCATCCCTTCTGCAGGGCTGCCTCAAGGAGAAGACGCTAGAGAACCTGGAGAAATACGTGGTGAAGGATGTGAGTTGTACAGACCCCTGTGGACCCCTCCCTACCCTGGTCCCTGCAGTCAATTCCTTGTGCCCCCCCCGTGCTCCCCCCCACCGACTTGCCCCTCACTAGCCCCGTGTGCCACTGCTGCTGAGCCGCATGAAGGAGGTGGGGAAGATCTTCCTGGCCACCAACAGTGACTACACCTACACTGATGTGAGTAGGGGATGTCCATGCCCCCCACCACCAGGCCCAGCCTGCCCTAGATGGGGGAGGCAGAGGGGATGTGTTGAACCACAGGCAGAGTCTGCCTTCCCTGGGAGCAGCAGTGATGATGCCAGATGTCCTTGCAGGCCATCATGTCCTACCTGTTTGACTTCAGCAATGAGGACAAGGTGAGTCTGTCCCCGTGTGGGCTGGGTGAGGGCTGCAGAGTGTCCGTCAGCATCCTCTTGTTGACCCCCTCCCCGGCATCGCATCCACAGGCTGACGTCCCACAGCGCCCCTGGAGGTCCTATTTCGATCTGATTGTGGTGGACACCCGCAAGCCCCTCTTCTTTGCTGAGGGCACTGTCCTGCGCCAAGTCGACACGGTGGGAAGCGCTCCCCTGCTGCAGGGCTAGCCGGGGTGCTGGGCACTATTCAGGTAGATTCACAGCTGGTTGGACACCAAGCAGGCACAGATAACAGTGTCCCCATCCCGGGGTCCTCTTGTCCTGCAGGACACAGGGAAGCTGCGCATTGGGACGTACACTGGCCCCCTCCAGCACTGTGCTGTCTACTCCGGTGGTAAGTGCCCAGCTGGGCTCTGTCTGGGCTCTGTGGGCAGCACAGGGGGACGTGCCCACCCCCTCACCTTGACCCCTGGCTGTCACAGGCTCTTCAGATATGGTGTGTGATCTCCTGGGTGTGAAGGGCAAAGACATTCTCTACATGGGAGACCACATCTTTGGGGACATCCTCAAATCCAAGAAGAGGCAGGGCTGGCGCACCTTTCTGGTGGTGCCTGAGCTGGCCCGTGAGCTGCAGGTCTGGACGGAGAAGAGTGGTGAGCAGTGCTGGGTTGGGGACACAGACTTTGCCATGTAAGGGGAGGTGGCCTGGAGCCTCCTACAGCCCTCAATGGCAAAACTGCCTCAGTGGGCCATGCCCTGACCCTCTCTGTTGGTCATGCTGGGCAGTGGGTGATGCTCTTGCACTGAGCTGGCCCTGTTGCCCTTGCAGAGCTGTTTGAGGAGCTGCGGAGCCTGGATCTCTTCCTGGCCGAGCTGTACCAGTGAGTCGGTTAGGGTGGGAGACAGGCAGAGGTGGGAGCACCTATGGGGAACCCGCCAGGTGAGCCCTTAGCCTGGCCTGTCCCATTCCAGGCACTTGGACAGTGGCAGTAGTGAGCGCCCAGACATCAGCTCCATCAAGCGTCGGATCCAGGTGACACCCAGGGCACTATCCCAGCTGACACGCAGCTCAGCTCACCCCCCTGCCACAGCTTCCTCTGTGGGGGGAAGCTTCCACTCAGGGGCCATTGGGTGCCCTGACTGTCCTGCTGCACCCACAGAAAGTCACGCATGAGATGGACATGTGCTATGGGAAGATGGGCAGCCTCTTCCGCTGTGGCTCACGTCAGACACTCTTTGCCAACCAGCTGATGCGCTACGCAGACCTCTACGCTGCCTCCTTCATCAACTTCCTCTATTACCCCTTCAGCTACCTCTTCCGGGCACCCCCTGTCCTGGTACGCAGCCCCCAGTCGCTGCTGGTCACCCCCTGTGCCTCAGTTTCCCTCCTTGCCTGAGGGGGGCGTGAGGCTGATAGAGGTGTTGGGTGGGCACCCAACACCTTGGCTGGCTGGTGCTAGCCTCTCTCTGGGAGCCTTTTCCACCCCGCCCCTGCAGATGGCCCATGAATCAACAGTGGAGCACTCTCGCCCGGACTCAGGGGACACGGTCACTGCCCTTCCTCCCGGGCTGGCCCAGCCCGGTGACCCTGGCCAGCAGGTGGGTGGCAGGGAGCAGAGGGGCACAAGGACACGGGCGTCCTGCCACCCTGATGCACTACGGGCCCTGTGCCCACTGAGCCCCTTCTGCACTGTCTCAGGTCCCCCAGGACTCAAGTGGGGAGGAGGAAGATGATGGAGAAGCCTGAGCACACCCCCAACTGCTGCCATGCCCAGTGCCAGACCCACAGGAGGGCATTCAGTGGCCCTGGACCCCTTGCACTGCCAGATCGAAGCCACTCATGGCCAGCTACCACCTCTGGTGGACCCAGGATGGCTGGTAGCCCTGACTCATGGCCCCTGTCACACCTGTCCCTGGGCAGTTGGAACCTTCTCCTGACTGTGCCTAGAACCAGGAGAGCCCCCTGCCCCAAAGCCAGCTAGCTCCTGCCCCTTTAATTCATATCTGCCTGGTGCCCCTTTAACTCATACCTCTCCCACCAGCTCAGTGCCTGCCTGGGGCCATCCAACACCAGCTCCTGCCCCTTTAGCCTCGGGGCCTGGCCCTGAGCACTGGGGGTGGGTCTGTGGAGGTGACAGCTGTTCTAATGGAACCCCCTTTACCTGCTGTTCCCCTCTCCTTTTTCCTACCCTTTCCTATTTATAAAAGATACTCAAAACTCCTGGCACCAGAGAGACATAAAATGTGGGAGCCCAAGGCATTTTCCTGACTCCTCTGGGGATGCAAAAACCCCCCTGGCAGACCCCTCTGAGGCCCCCAAGTTATGCCCAAGAGCCTCAGGGGCTAGATTTGGCTCCTTGGGAAAACCTACCAACACTGAGGGAAGAGATGCAAGCTCTGTAGATAAATAGTGTGAAAAATAGAGTGTTAGAATGTAGAATAAGTAGGTTTTTGGATTGTTTACATTATGGCCATGTGGTCAAAATGGAGGATTTGGGGTGTGGTAAGCTTCTTCTTCGTTCTTCTCTGTGCCATCCATGTTGGATGGTGTGTTGGCAGCCACAGATTGGATGGGGACAAAACTAGACAGTGTAATAAGGTTGTACTGTATTGGAAAGTAACTGTAAATATCGAAGACGTAGTCCAGAGTATAAAAGATAAGGTTCTGCCTCCCAGACCACACTTTTGTAATGGTCGCTTTGTAGAGCGGACCTGTGTCAGCCTGGCTGGGACACTCTATAGATAAGATACAATAAACAACCTTGAAACCACAGAAGATCGTCTCGAGCAATCTTTCGCCGGCAGCCTCAGAAAAACCCTGAACCCCAAACCACCTGCATGTCCTTCTGAGGAGGTCTCACGCCTAAAGAGACCCTCGGACAGTGACGTTTGACGTCCCTGGGTGACCCTGTAGCCTGCAAAGGCAGGTACAAACCCCAGGCAGCAGAAAACCAAGCTCAAGAAGAGGCACGCCGTGGAGGAGGACTGCAGAGAAGAAACCTTGACTCACTGCCAGAAAAAGCCAGCTGCCAGATTCGAGCCAGACGGGAGGAACCCCGGGAAATCCTCTCCCTGTGCATCTGCCGGATAGAAGCCCAGAAGAACTCCGGTTCGGTTTTGGCATCTCTGCTTTTTAGGTAAGAAGGTTCAGATTGCAGATACACCACAGGCACACAATGGGTGGGGCCTTCAGCCGCGAACAGGTCAAAATACTATCCATGCTAAAATATCTAGCCTCCTCTCATCCCATCTCGGTAACAGAGGATGAACTTAGAGATTTGCTTATGTGGGCGAGACTTCGTTGCCCTCAAGCCGAAACAAATCAGTTATTTAAAACAGAATTCTGGCAACAGGTCAACAGAAACATATATCAAGAAACAACAAAAAGAAGATAATAAAGCCAAGGACCTTTTAACTGTAGCAAGAGTAATGCTAGAGGTCCTGTCTCCAGAAACAGTACAGGTATCCAGTCCTCTGAAGGCCATAGAGGGTCCCTCAGGGGCTGGAGAAGGCACAGCCAGTCAGCAGCTGGTATCTACACAAACAGCCTGCCATCAGCAGGGCAGTTCGTCTTCAGACGTTCTAGATTCCTCAGACTCACCCAAATACTTAGAATTACCCAAAGCAACCCCAAAGCCGAGAAAACTCAAGGTAGAAGTTTTTCCAAAAATTTTTGAAGATCTAGATTTCTGTGTTTATACTCGCTCAAAAATGTCTTCGCCACTAGCAGGGAGACAGTTGCACTCTACTCCGGGGGCGGTGGGAGGTGCAGGGGAGGGGGAAGAAACAGGACAGACATTACCGTATACTCCTGGAATGGCAGAACAAACCACAGCGCCAATACGAGGTGTTGCGGGAATAGGTAGACTAACTGCAACACCGGCGGGCTTTGAAAGCCGATTACTACCAATAGTGTCACCTCTGGCATCGGGGCGGGGGACACCACAGGTTTCGGGGAGCGGAGCAGCGGGGACGGGACCGCGCGTTACGATCGCGGGGGGTGGAAAAACGGGCGTGGAAACCCGAGCGGGGATCGTGGTGCGCGGGAAAATCCTTTTGCTCAGCGGCATTTACTTTACCGGCAGCGAAAGGCACAGCACAGGCGGAGCCAGCCCCAAAAGCGGGAGCGGGAGAGGTTTTAAGTGCCGGAGCCGCAGGCGCGGCGGCCGCGGGGGCCGAGGCGGCGGCCGCGGCGGGCGGGGCCATTCCGCGCGGCGCGACGGCGATTCCGCGCGGCGCGGCGGCGATTCCGCGCGGCGGGACGGCGGTTCCGTGCGGCGGAGCAGGCGCGGCGGGGATCGAGGGAGTGGCGGCTGCGCCACCCGCGCCAATGCCGGCAGCGGCCTCGGCGGCGGCACCCGCGCCCGGGGAAGGCAGGGGAAACCCGACCCGGAAGCAGCTAGCGACGCATGCGTGGTTCGGCCGAAACGTAGGCAGCATGCGCAAGCGCAGTGCCTGGGCGCGCCGGCAGCCTCAAACCCGGAAGTGACAGAAATAGATCAGGGAAGCTCAAATATAGAAAGACGCCAGAGCAGGCGGGCCATAAGGCACAGATTTAGTTCAGATGGCAGTGCTCTAGCTCGGAAGGACAGGAATTAAGTGAGGACGAGAGCGATTTAGACGGCGAGGAAACCGCGGGGACCAGAGCAGTGACCGCCCGCTCCGGGAGGAGGCGTGGCCGAGGGAAGAGTGGCCGCACCCCCGGGGGGCGTGTTCAGGCACCGGAACCGACCAGTCGCCATGGCAACGACAACAACAAAGCGAGTCGTTCCAAACTCGAGTCACAGCGCCACCTCGTGGCGAAACATTAACGTTGCAGGGCTTTTTTTCTATTAAATTCAAGAAACGGACTGACACTGGGAAGAAGATTTTACAGACTCCTGAAGAACAACAGGAAAATACCTTATTCATCACAGCATCGGAAGGAATTCCAGCGTGCACAGAAGGCACTGGTGACAGTCAAGCCTCAACGGTCAAACCAGTTGCAGAGAGCAGCTGCTGGGGAGGGATTACACCTTGGCACTCTGGACCAGGGCAGGGTGCCTGCCTGCGGAGGCTTGCCGGCCCAGGACGCTCCCTAGCCCAGACGGAGTAACAGTGTCCCATTTCTCAGATCGGGATTCCAGAGTTTCACAACACTCCTCAGGAGGGACATGAGGTGCTGGGGTAGACTGTAAACTGTGTTGCTTCCCAGCTGGCAACACCAGGGAGCCCCCACATGCCCATGCTCCAGTCAAGCCCACAACATTCAGGTCACCTTCCGATGTTTCTCCTGCATCCTTCAAAATACTGAGAACAATTTGATGCCTTAAGGACCGAGAGTTTTCTGTTCTGTTTGAGTGTGCTCTGTTGTGCTTGGGGTGGTGAAGACACAGTAGTCTGATACCAGCTATGGATTCAAGGACAGTTGTCTTCAAATTCCAGGCCTTAAGTATATGAAAAGAGGAGGGCAGGTCAGCTAGGAGAACAGGGAAATGACATCTATCAGATTGAAACTGTTAATTGGATGGTCAACCACTTTGGTTTATAAACCAAAGTTTATAAAGGTGTAAAATCATGTGACCAACCTCTCTTTCACTTCCATCTTGGAGCCACTTGGGCAGGGCAGGGGCCACGCTGTGGCACTGTGGCTGCCGGAGTGTGGCCTTGGAGGCCTTTCAATGAATACCGTCTTTATTTCCCCTAACTCCGTGTGTTTTCTGTTCCAGCACCTAAAGGCAACAGTTTGGCGAGCCGGGCAGGAGGAGGAGGCTTCTGAAAAATCCCTGGACTGAGGCCAACAGCCCTGGAAAGCCCCAGTGGAGTCCAGAGGTATCAGAGGCAAGAACCCTGGGAACAGAAGACACATGAGTGGCAGGTTAAAAGGGTATACTGTTTGTTTAGCATCTGGCTTAGGTGCTTCGAGAATTTATAATTTGTAATTTGTAATTTTGTAAAGTGTGAATTTGTGTGGAACCTCAGCACAACAATTCTGCTCTTTATCTGTAAGAAGGGACGCCTTCATAAAGAGCAAGTTTGAATTGCAGTGCTCTTGGCTTGGAGCCAGAGTGGTGCAGTGGTGCAGTTAGTGTCTGTGCTGTGGCTCAGAAGGTCGGGGGTTCAAATCCCCACTGTTTGTGCTTTTACGTATATTTTAGGATACCAGAATGGGTTGTACATCTTCGTCTGAATCTGAGAATAATAGTATTCCAAGAGATAGCCCTTTGGGGCTAATAATGAAAAGCTGGGCAAATCTGATTGGAAAGGAGTCTAGGCTATCAAAACCTAAACTTATTAGACTTTCGGAAAAAATCTGGCCAGTGTATGAATTGGATAATGGAAAAACCTGGCCCAAGTTTGGAAGTTTAAATCGAAAATTAATATCAAGTCTAATATCCCAAATACGTAGAGATAAATTTTTTGATGAGCTAAAGTATGCCCGGCTTTTCCTGGTATTAGCACGTGAGCTGGACCAGGATAAAGAAAAAGAACCAACCTTTAATAGGATATATAAAAAACCAGAGAGAGCAGAGATGGACCTAGTTGCGCCTGCCAAAGCAGAATCGGTCCCGGTCCCGGCTGTGCTGGGCATGGGCTTGAGCCAGGGCGCAGCCCCTCCTCCCGCAGCTCCACAAAGGGGGGGCACGGCTCATGCAGAGCCCCGGTCAGTGCAGGAGGAGGGCGGGCCCCAGCAGCCACGCACGCTGCCCCCGCTGCCGTCTCTAGCACCGCCCATGGGAGCCGGGAAAGAGGGAGGAGATAGCCAGTGTGTGCAGCCCTCGGTGCCGCCCCGAAAGGGGGGGCCGAGGGCCAGGGCCTTTCACAAAGAAGGCAGAGAGAGAACCGCCCATAGGAGAGGAGACGCCTCCTCTGCTCTTAGGCTTGTTAGCTACCCTGGCGACCCCGAACGCCAGGGCGCGGCCCCTCCTCCCGCAGCCCCGCACAAGCGGGCGAGGAGGGCCACGGGAAGCGAGGCGGCCACAGAGCGTGAAACGGCAGCGGCAGAAACCAAAGAAGAAATTCGTCTTCCGCATCCCCAAAAAAGAAGTGGCCCTGAACGGCGCCCCGCGCCCCGCCGAGCTCGCCGCGCTCGGCCCCGGCCTCGCCGAGGGCGAGCCAGGCCGGCCGCCACTGTGCAAGGTCAGCGGCACCCAAGACGGAGAGCTAGAGCCGCTGCAGCGAGGCGTGCTGCTGTCAGAGCTGCGCCGCTGCCGGGTGAGGCTCCGCAGCACCCCCAACACGCCACAGGCACGCAGTTGCCGCGGATGCACCGTGCGCTGCGGGCCCACATCCACCCTCGCGCTGGTGGACGGCAGCAGCGACCGCCTGCGCGCGCGGGCCGGTTAGCAGCTCCACACCCACCGCACTACCCACTGCTGGGCCACCAGCCGGGCCGTCATCGAGGCCTGTCTCGAGGGCACCTTTGCACTCTACTCTTAGGGCCACCCTGTCATCAAGCAAGATTTCGAGTTGTCTGGGCTCAGCAAAAACAAAACAGTAACAACTGGAACCTAGTGGGTGACATTGACTGGCTAACTCATCTACGAACTCCAGGACTTAGTTGCCAAGTTGTCATTAAATAATTCTACTTTGTATTTCAGTTTAGAACTATAATATATGGTTAGATTTCTTAGTTAAATAATACTAGACAGATGCTGTTTATTGTTCTTGCACAAGTTGTTGCCATAGTTTGTAGGTACCACTATGAAATTTGCCAGTTATTGAAAGACTTTGTTGTGAGTTCTGATTATTGAAGTGGAGCAAAGGCCACTGGTGTATGAACAACGGTGAGCCTCTTTTAGGGCTGTTGTGCTGCTTTTACTCCCCCAGGCAAACTAAATTAGCTGCAGTGAGTCTATCCTGTGCTATGGGCTGCTCCTCCCCTCCTGTCCTGGGAGCAGTCTGGCAAGAGGGGAACGAGAAGGGTCAGAGCCACAGAACTCAAAGCAGCAGGGCTGGGCCAGCACTGGAACAAAATGGGCCTAAAGGGAAATGCACAGAGACTCAGGGCTTATGAGGTGCTGTCAGTGCTCCCCTGGTCTGTCAAATAGGGCAGCACTGCAGACCCAGGCATGAAGTATCTATCAGCAGCAACTTTAGTGAGAGTAAACATAGTGAGTGTGTCTCATCTCATCAGATAAACTTTAGATCCTGTAGTTTCTGAAATGTTTTTGTGCTGCAGATGTGGATATTTATATGTCTGCCCCAGATTTTTGTGGCCCAGCGAGAGTGTGTACTCAAACATCAGATCCTGCAGTTTGTAAGGTGCTTCTGTGCCGTAATGTGGATATATGTTTGAGGGGATCACCTAAATCTACTGCTAGTGTTTGCACTAGCCCTGAGTCCCATCTGGGGTGCTGCCTGGTGAAAGCTTTCTGTCTCACAAGCAGGTCCCAGAAAAGAGACCTCAGCTGCAGATGCAGCTTGTGGCAAGCAGAGCATTGGATATTTACTAGAACATATTTTCGGCATCTCAATTACCCATTGGAAATCACCCATTTTACGTTTTCTATTGCTGAATTCCCTGTGCTCATCTATGCGCTCTCGCTGCTGTTCCGGTGCAGGTGCAAGTCCTGCAGGTACAGCCTCAGCTGGATCAACTTGGCTGGGATGGGGTGTCCTCCTGAGGTGTCCTCCTCAGCATTCATGACCTCACTGACTGAGGACACGGCAGGGTCGTGCTCCTTTAGGTACGCTGGGTAGCGATTCCCAGCCCTCCTAATCCTTTCAGACCGCTGCACAGGCGTGAGAAATTTCACTTCTGCAGATTCCAGGAATCCCCTTACTCTATGGAAAGGACAGGAGCCTTGGGTAAACCCTGCAGAAGACCACTGGCATGGAGGGCGTGCGCTACCAAGAACAGGAGGTTCAGCCTTACCTGGATGCAGGTGACACCTCTAACTTTACACAGAGGTGGAGGGAGGTCATGGGCCTCCCCACCCGGCCTGGAGTGGATGTTGCCTTCTCTTTTGGATCACAACACCTTCCAGGCTCCCCAGATACGGGACCCTCTGCCTTTCCTCCTGGCAGGAGAGGAAAAGGGCAAAGCAGTTGCAGAGAGCAGCTGCTGGGGAGGGATTACACCTTGGCACTCTGGACCAGGGCAGGGTGCCTGCCTGCGGAGGCTTGCCGGCCCAGGACGCTCCCTAGCCCAGACGGAGTAACAGTGTCCCATTTCTCAGATCGGGATTCCAGAGTTTCACAACACTCCTCAGGAGGGATATGAGGTGCTGGGGTAGACTGTAAACTGTGTTGCTTCCCAGCTGGCAACACCAGGGAGCCCCCACATGCCCATGCTCCAGTCAAGCCCACAACATTCAGGTCACCTTCCGATGTTTCTCCTGCATCCTTCAAAAGGGCTTCCCTCAGCTCCTCGACTGGCTGCAGGAAAAGCAGAACATGGGTCAGGGCAGGTCTGGCATGGGAAAGGAGACCAGAGTCCCAGCTGAGTAGAAGGAAAGGCTTTTGCTGCACCACAACAACCCGTGCTGAGGACAGCAGGAAGAGGCTGAAGGATTCCTCTTTACCTAGTGGATCCACCAGCACCCAGCACAGCTGGCCAGGTGCCCACCCTGCCTGGGCACATTCTGCAGCATGGAGTAGGACTGGCAGCTCTCGAGGACTTTTTTCACCAGTGAATAATGCTGCTTATGTCATTCCAAAACCTGGCCCCCGGAACTCGAGGAAACCCTCCAGAGCAGAGCAGGGAACACACAGAGCTGGCATGCTCCACTCACCTGAGCCCCAGCAGAGACTGCTTCTCTGATGAGTTGTAATTTGTCGAAAATGCCACTTTCGGCCAGCAGTTTCTCCTGGCACAACCAGAAATTTTGAAATTTATCCCCCTGGGGCACCAGGGACAGCACTGCCGAAACATCCTCCCCAGGAGCACCCTGCAAGGCCAAGGGTAAGAGCCTGAAGAAAGGTGTCCATGGCATGGACAAGTGTGTGCACCAGGAAGCAGTCCATGCCTGACCTCAGCTCCCAGCACATCCTTAAGGATGTTATCGACCTTTCCTTTAAAGTTTTGCTCTGGCGTTGCTTTAATTTGTTTTGGAGACGGCTTCGGCGGCGACTTCGGCTTCGGCGGCTTCGGCGACTTCGGCTTCAGCAGCTTTGGCTTCGGCGACTTCGGCGACATCGGCTTGGCTGCCTGTTTCTGCAGCGGGTGCGTTGCTGGCTGTTTCTGCAGTGGGTGCATCGCTGCCTGTTTCTGCAGCTGGTGCATCGGCGGCTGTTGCTGCCTGAGATGGTTACGGAGCGGCGAGAGGAGACAGCAACATGGCAACTCTCTTACTTGATGCAAGAAAGAGTGCAGTTTATTGAAGAAAGCTGTGGCTTTTTATAATACAGTTCGTGCAAAGCAAAATACAGAGAGTTCATTGGGGAGAGAGAGAGACAGCTCTTGTCTCTCGTTCTCCCATAGATCCAGCAGGTGTGTTATCTATGTTATGATTCTTTCTCTTATGTTTACAGTACAGACAGAGGCCCTAGCATGGGAAAGGTTTCAGCTTGGCCTGAGAAAGTTTCACAGCCTGAGAAAGGAACTCAGACCCTGTGAGAAAAGGCCTAGGCCTTTACAATTTTCAGCCTGTGGCTTCACTGAAGCCCACAGGCGGCCGCTTGTATATCTTGCCTTTGGCGGCCACCCACTCCTCCAGCTTTTTCCTGTCCAAAGACCAAGAGATCAGTTACCACACCTGGTGAAAGCTTTCTGTCTCACAAGCAGGTCCCAGAAAAGAGACCTCAGCTGCAGATGCAGCTTGTGGCAAGCAGAGCATTGGATATTTACTAGAACATATTTTCGGCATCTCAATTACCCATTGGAAATCACCCATTTTACGTTTTCTATTGCTGAATTCCCTGTGCTCATCTATGCGCTCTCGCTGCTGTTCCGGTGCAGGTGCAAGTCCTGCAGGTACAGCCTCAGCTGGATCAACTTGGCTGGGATGGGGTGTCCTCCTGAGGTGTCCTCCTCAGCATTCATGACCTCACTGACTGAGGACACGGCAGGGTCGTGCTCCTTTAGGTACGCTGGGTAGCGATTCCCAGCCCTCCTAATCCTTTCAGACCGCTGCACAGGCGTGAGAAATTTCACTTCTGCAGATTCCAGGAATCCCCTTACTCTATGGAAAGGACAGGAGCCTTGGGTAAACCCTGCAGAAGACCACTGGCATGGAGGGCGTGCGCTACCAAGAACAGGAGGTTCAGCCTTACCTGGATGCAGGTGACACCTCTAACTTTACACAGAGGTGGAGGGAGGTCATGGGCCTCCCCACCCGGCCTGGAGTGGATGTTGCCTTCTCTTTTGGATCACAACACCTTCCAGGCTCCCCAGATACGGGACCCTCTGCCTTTCCTCCTGGCAGGAGAGGAAAAGGGCAAAGCAGTTGCAGAGAGCAGCTGCTGGGGAGGGATTACACCTTGGCACTCTGGACCAGGGCAGGGTGCCTGCCTGCGGAGGCTTGCCGGCCCAGGACGCTCCCTAGCCCAGACGGAGTAACAGTGTCCCATTTCTCAGATCGGGATTCCAGAGTTTCACAACACTCCTCAGGAGGGATATGAGGTGCTGGGGTAGACTGTAAACTGTGTTGCTTCCCAGCTGGCAACACCAGGGAGCCCCCACATGCCCATGCTCCAGTCAAGCCCACAACATTCAGGTCACCTTCCGATGTTTCTCCTGCATCCTTCAAAAGGGCTTCCCTCAGCTCCTCGACTGGCTGCAGGAAAAGCAGAACATGGGTCAGGGCAGGTCTGGCATGGGAAAGGAGACCAGAGTCCCAGCTGAGTAGAAGGAAAGGCTTTTGCTGCACCACAACAACCCGTGCTGAGGACAGCAGGAAGAGGCTGAAGGATTCCTCTTTACCTAGTGGATCCACCAGCACCCAGCACAGCTGGCCAGGTGCCCACCCTGCCTGGGCACATTCTGCAGCATGGAGTAGGACTGGCAGCTCTCGAGGACTTTTTTCACCAGTGAATAATGCTGCTTATGTCATTCCAAAACCTGGCCCCCGGAACTCGAGGAAACCCTCCAGAGCAGAGCAGGGAACACACAGAGCTGGCATGCTCCACTCACCTGAGCCCCAGCAGAGACTGCTTCTCTGATGAGTTGTAATTTGTCGAAAATGCCACTTTCGCCAGCAGTTTCTCCTGGCACAACCAGAAATTTTGAAATTTATCCCCCTGGGGCACCAGGGACAGCACTGCCGAAACATCCTCCCCAGGAGCACCCTGCAAGGCCAAGGGTAAGAGCCTGAAGAAAGGTGTCCATGGCATGGACAAGTGTGTGCACCAGGAAGCAGTCCATGCCTGACCTCAGCTCCCAGCACATCCTTAAGGATGTTATCGACCTTTCCTTTAAAGTTTTGCTCTGGCGTTGATTTAATTTGTTTTGGAGACGGCTTCGCGGCGACTTCGGCTCGCGGCGGCGACGGCTTCAGCAGCAGCTTCTTCGCGACTTCGGCTTCAGCGACTTCGCGACATCGGCTTGGCTGCCTGTTTCTGCAGCGGGTGCGTTGCTGGCTGTTTCTGCAGTGGGTGCATCGCTGCCTGTTTCTGCAGCTGGTGCATCGGCGGCTGTTGCTGCCTGAGATGGTTACGGAGCGGCGAGAGGAGACAGCAACATGGCAACTCTCTTACTTGATGCAAGAAAGAGTGCAGTTTATTGAAGAAAGCTGTGGCTTTTTATAATACAGTTCGTGCAAAGCAAAATACAGAGAGTTCATTGGGGAGAGAGAGAGACAGCTCTTGTCTCTCGTTCTCCCATAGATCCAGCAGGTGTGTTATCTATGTTATGATTCTTTCTCTTATGTTTACAGTACAGACAGAGGCCCTAGCATGGGAAAGGTTTCAGCTTGGCCTGAGAAAGTTTCACAGCCTGAGAAAGGAACTCAGACCCTGTGAGAAAAGGCCTAGGCCTTTACAATTTTCAGCCTGTGGCTTCACTGAAGCCCACAGGCGGCCGCTTGTATATCTTGCCTTTGGCGGCCACCCACTCCTCCAGCTTTTTCCTGTCCAAAGACCAAGAGATCAGTTACCACACCAGCAGACAGTAGCTTGGCAAGAGCTGGCTGTTTTTCCATGGACTCTCCCTTTAGCCAACTTCAGCTGCCTAAAATGAATCAGTATATCTATCACAGAAACATACCTGAGTTCTGGACTGGCAAAGGAAAATGCTCTCAAGCATAAGCCTTGAGGCCAGAGCAGGAGAGTGGCCACACTCTCTCCTTCCACTTACTGAATCACTGGGAGAGGAACCCAGGGTGCCACCCAACATCACCCCCAACCCCTTCTTCCTCAGGGCATCAACAACCCAACAAGACTTCACTGATAAGAGACTTTGGACTCTGTTTTCAGCAGGATGGTGCTGGCTCAAGTCCAGTCAAACCCTTTAAACTCTGCTGTCTCCTGGAGACAGGACTCAGGTGGCCCAAACTGCCTTACCTACGCTCCACAGCTGAAAGGTTCCATGTTCCTGGCTTCTCTTTTTCTTGAGCTTTAGAGCAGCTGCAGGACTGCTCTGGATGGCCTCGGCCTGATGATTTGGGTGCTGGGAACATGATCTTATGCCTGTTTGTACAGCACAAAGTGACACATGGGTTCAGGTGGAAAAGAGTTGTACAGATTAGGACTGTTTCTTGCAGCTGTTTCGACAATTGCCACCTGTCTCAGTAGCAGAATGGAACGATATCTCACAAAAAACTCTTCCCTGCACATAGCACCTTCTCTGGACTGACCAATTATTACGGAGTAACAGTTTGTCAGTGACCAGTAGGTGATAGTTTGTGTCCTGGGTTGTTGTGTCTGCCCCTGCTCCCTGCCCCCCCTCGCTGTCTGCGTGGGCTGCCTGCTGCCGCCCCTCCCCCCTGCGCTGTTTGGTTCGCTGCTCTGCGAGCAGGAACAGACACAAACATAACATAAACAAACCTAGACAGTTTGTAAAACTCTATACAAAGGGATGTACAAAAGAAACCTTTAGGCTTTTTCCCTCCTTAAAAGCGTGTCTCCGACACACGATCCACCAACATAATGCTCCCAGTCCTCCCTACCAAGGCCGCAGCAGCCCCCTAACACCCTCCCCACAGGTCCATCTTTGCCCACCTCCAGTCCAGCACTCCCACAGAATCGCGGCCCCCCCCCAAAGTATCCGCCCCTGAGGCGTCGCAGGGCCTCACAGCGCCGTTCTCCTCCGCCCCCACAGGCCCCCAGGCCGCCCGCACCCCCCAGCACCGGGACCCCCGACATACACAGCTCCGATGCTTCCAGCCGCACGCCACTGCCGCAACACAACAACACTGCTAATGGCCTCCGCCGCTTTCCTTGCCACCGCCTTCTTCAAACCCACCAATGGGGAGAGCCAAGCGCCGGCTTCGGCTCCGCTATTGGCTGCGGGGCAGGGGGCGGTGTGAGGGTCCGTCTAGAGCTCGGATCAACTTTTAAAAAACTTTCAAAAAACTGCCTGCTTAAAAGTTGTGCAGGGGATACAACTCACTGCTGGCTATAAATCACCTATGCAATTAGCTGTAAGTGTAAAACAATACCTGTTCACTCTAGTGCCAAAGAAGTGACCAAACTGGTTATGCAGGATTTGGGATCCCCAGTTCAAAATCCCAAACCTGAAAATGTGGATGTTAATCAATATATTGATAATATCCTTGTGGGAAAACCCAGTGCCCCCCCAGTTTCACAGAGTTTGGCTATTATGCCAATGCAACTTTCTCCTCAGGTTCTGGGCATCCAGCCAAAGCATTCTTCTCAACTTGCAGGATTTGAGTCAAAACAACTTCAGAATCAGGGAAAATATAAATCACCATCTGTCTTAGGTGAGCAGAGAAACGGGGGTGATTGGTTGTTTTTGGAATCGCTCACCCGAAATCCTGAAAATGGACATTTATTAATAACAGCAATAGTTGGTCCTGAACAGGCAATTATTACTTTTGTAAGTGAGTCTGCATTAACAAATTTAGCTGCCCAGAAATGTGGAGCTGTCACAATAAGAAAACAATACTTTGCTGTCAATGCCTTAAGACTCATCTACACTCACAGTCCTTTTACCTCTCCAATTAGGCCGCTTACATGTCATATACCTATACGGCCAGAATAACAAACATGAATTGTTTTGCTTTCACATGGGAACACATACCCAAACCTGACACTGTAGCCGTGTATCAATACAGATTGATAGGAGAAGGAGAAAAAAAGGAAGTGAGGGGTGTACAAGCACACCTAGAAAGCCTTGGTTTGCAGATTCCTTCAGAAAAAATACAGAAACCCTCACAGGAGGTCAAATTTTTGGGGATTTTCTGGAAGGGTGAAATAACATGTATCCCACCCGATACATTAACCTCTTTAGACCAGGTTAAAATGCCTGAATTCAAAAAGGAACTCCAAGAAAAAATAATCACCCATTTGGAAAGCCTTAACTTGCAAATTGCCGCAAAGAAAATTCAAAAACCTTCTCAGGAACTGAAGTTTTTGAAGACAGCCACTACTAGGACTGCCCCCCTTGACGGGGTGGCCCAGAAATCCTCAGTTAGGAAGTGGTATGCCCCGACTGAGCACTACTGTAAAATCTTCAGGAACTGTAAAAATCTGGCAATATCAAAAACTGAGAACTTGAGTAGCAGCTACGACAAACCTGCCTTGGTAATTAAAATATTTTCTGTTTCCTCCCCCAGACAATCTTTGTTCACTAATGCTTTTGCTGAACAAATTATTGCTGGAGGACGGGGTGGCCCTTGGTTTGGGTCGCTGATGTTTGTTTGGAGTGTTTTTCAGCTCACAGTGCAGAGTGCCTCCCGTGTTTACAATTACACCGACTCTTATGCTGCTTTTACAGGAGGTTCAGAGCGGATTCCCTTTTGGGAGAATAATTGGGAAGTTAACAGAATTCCAGTCCATGTTACATTCTGCATAGCTCTATCATTTTAACTTACTGCCTCTCTGTGTGGCAGATTCTGTTGTGTTTACTTTTCACAGAATAATGCCGTGGAACATGAAGATTACTTGCTGAATCCCTCATCGAGCCTGTACACCTGTATACAGTTATGGCACAGGACCTTACAGCTGTGTTTTATTTTGTGAGATTCAAAATCAAAATTGAACTGTTTTAGAATTTTCCCATAAAATTTTGTGTGATAAAAACAATGCAAAAAAAGGCATTTTGTCCTGTAGTCGACAGGATAGTGTTAATAATAACACCTTTTACCCAAATCACTGGTTAGTCTGAGCCTGAAAATTCTTGAAATTGGACCTTAACTAGTCAAATTGCCAATGCAAAACAATGACTCAGTATTTCAGCCAGCTTGTTCACCTGTTCTAAGGGTAGACAGACTGGTTGCAAAAGCGAGATCATTTTAAAAAATAAACAAAAGAAAAATAACCAGTGGTGAGGGAACATGATTGGGAATTTTGAATAGTATTGATTTAGAGGTATTAATGAATAAATTGGCTAACATTTCTTTAGCTTTTTGCTGTATCCAGGCACAGCTTTGGATGCAAGAGTTGTTGCCCCAATTATAAGGAAAGGTGAAGAAGGTATTTTCCCTACTGAAATCCAGAAAATAATTTGGGATAATACCCATGATTGTTTGAAAAAGAATTCAAATCCTGATGGAAATTTGGTAAATTTTACCTATGACTCCAGTACAAACACAAACACAGCCTTTGTACTGATCATATGTAATGCTTTAGTATATTCAACATTCCCTATCATTGCATTAAGGCTGAACTATGACATCTGCAACTTTGAAATTCATCCAAATGAGATTTTTGAAACACTGATAGGGAATATAGGCAATGGGTATGCATATTTCAGAATTGTTTGTGATAATACATATTTGGTAGTGAGTATTAAAAATCATTTAAATCTTTATGTTTGTAACTCTACTAAAATTACAAGGTATAATTTTTACCTTTCATTATCTTTTGCAGATCAGCAATCCTCTGCATTATGTACACAAATCAGTCACTGTTGATATCCCTAAGGTTATTAGCACAAGGCTAAATGTATGATTTAAAAGGGATAAAACATGATTTTGCATATTTTAGTTTTGTTACATTTTGAATTATAGTTTGAAAATTGCTTGGTTTAAAAATTGCTTATTTTTATTATAGTGCATTATGAATATTGATAAAAAATGACTTTTTAGTTATTAAGATTGTTTATTTTAATTATGTTGCATTTTCTTTTAAATATTGATTTAAATTGTTTGTGGTTTGTTTTAGTTGTTTTGGGTGGTCACCTACTGCTACCGGCATCCTAAACAAATTGTGTCATCCTATTGTTGCGCTTTTGATTTTGGTTTCGATTGGTTTTGTTTTGTCAGCTATTCTATACATCCAGAACTGGAGAATGGTAAAACGACTGACACTACTGGCATCAGCAATGGAAGCACACAATCTGATCACTATACCATTTGCCAGAGATACCCCTAAAGTTATTGACACCAGTCAAACTACATGAGCAGCAAGAGTTAAGCTTCTAATAGCAAACTAATTAGAATTGTTTGTTGCTTGTTATCAGTTTTAAGTAATGTTAAGTTTTGATTAAAAAATTATTTTGGAAAAATAATTGTATTAATTATAAAAGAACATATTATGATCAATATTAATTTGTCTTGATTTTAATTGTTTGAATTGTTTAAATTTTAATTGTCTGAAAGTTATTTTATTGATTTGTTGTGATTGCTTGAATTATTTGAATTTATGTTATTTAAAAACTATCTGATCAATTTGATTGATTGTTTAAATTGTAACCAAAATGATTATGAAGAATTGTTCTCTAATCAATTTGCTGTGATTATTTTTATCCATTTTCCCTTTTTCCTTTCTTTCTCTTTTCCCCCTTTTCCTGCCCCTGTTTCCTGGGTTAGCTACCGACTCAGACGAGCCCCGAAGACGACGTGACTACATCATGCGAATGGAGTTCTTCAGCGACGTTCGTTGGTCACGGGGTGATGTGAGAGTCCGTCTAGAGCCTGTATTGACCAACGACCATCGGAAGAAAAGAAGACCCCTGAACTACGGCTTTCGGACTCTGGCTAGCCTGAGTGGGGTGCGGCTTTCGAATGGCCAGGATATGTTCTCATGGTAACCAGTCATAAGATTGGTATTGTGTTCACTGGACGATGGAAGAAACAATGAGACCCCCGAACATGGGTCCTGCTGACCCTGATAGTTGGTCACGCACTGCTCCACTACTTCTGGACTTTCTCCTCCTGGCCATATCGTTTCCCACGAACAATGGTTCTAAGCCTCCCCACCTTCTGGCTAAAGGCCACTCGCTTTGGAAAGAACTATAAAAACCATCCCCGGACCGAAGACCCCCGAGATCTCCCCAGCGGCACTGGACGGCCTATTGGCGGGATTCCACGAGGGCTCTTCCAGCTGTTGGTAGCTATTTTCATATGACCCCCTCCTCATCTCTCCCCCTTTTTGCTTCTTTTCTCTCTCCCCTCCCCCATTCTTTCTTCTATCGCATACACTGATGTGGCACAAATAAAGTGCATTTCTGCAAAAGTAACTGATATTGTCCCTTTGTGTGTCTTTTGCACGCTGAGATTCTAAAAGAACCTTCACGACCCCCGCCCTAATTAGGCGGACCGTGACAGGCGGTGACAACGCGTCCCCTGGGGCGGTCGCGGCCGCCGGGGTGGGTGCGTGCGGTGATCCGGCTGCCGTGTCGTGACAAGCCGTGTCGTGCGACACTGAGCCAGGCCACAACGTGCCACGGCGCGTTGTGCGATGCAGTGCCGTGCCACGCCATGCAATGCTGTGCGATGCCACGCAGTGCCGCGGCATACCATGCTACGCTTCATCATGCTTTGCCACATGATAAGGCACGGTGTGGTGTGAGATAGTATGATGTGGTGTACCATATCATACAATGTGAGATCATGCCACATCCTGTAATGCCATGCCACCCCACTCATTGTCTTGCTGCACTGTGGCCCACCATGCCATGTCCCGGCCGCAGCTGGGGCAGAGCAGACAGCTCCAGGCAGCTGCGGGGCTGCCGGGGTCCACCACGGTATGCCCACCCCAGTCACCTCCCAGCTGTTATGTGGACATGGAGACAGAGTGGTGAAGGGTCCTGCACGGGTCAGGGTGATTCCTGGGCTGTGGGGGTGGCCCCCCACTCCCTGGGTTTTCACCCAAAAAACAGCCAAAACAGAAGGATTTTCCCATCCATAACCCCATCCCCCATGAGCAATGAGCTGAGAAATGCTGTCCTAGATAACTTTTTATTTCCACCTCCATACGCATACAAGTTAAAAGCAAAAATAAATAAGGGAGCACATTAAATAAGTACCAAAGCAATGGGCAGACACAATAAATAAATAAATAAATAAGATTGGGATGGCTCGAGCCCATGGGGCCCAGAGCTGGTATTTCACATGAAATAGATGGGGAGGGGGATCATGTCCCAAGGGGTTGTACTTAGTACATACAGCCTGAAAACCGGTGACTGCCGGTTGGGTTGATGCAGCATCCTCAGTGCCCACTCAGCTCATAGGTAGCAATGTTCACTTGGTCTGGGGTGTTCGTGATGCCGACAGGCTGGCGGGGCTGCAGGGATGTGCAAATGAACCAGCCGGGGAAGGCGGCCGACTCAAAGCGGGTGGTGCCCTCAGTTGGGCTGTCCAGGCGGTAGAAGATGAAGCGGGTCAGCTCCACACTCTCAATATCCCTCCTGATGTCAGCTTCCTGTAGCCAGGGGGGTGAAATGAGGGTCAAGGCAGAGTGGAGCCCCGAGCCCCACAGAGGGCAGACTGGTGGGACCCCCGTGCTCACCTCCAGCTGCAGCACGGGCTTAGTGTCACTCATCACACAGGACATATAGAGCTGGTAGCCCTTGATACCCAACGCCACCGGCACCCTTCCAGACCTTGGACTGCCCTGCGATGACCGGGGACGGTACAGAGCAATGTCGAGCTTCACTGCAGAGAGAAGGGACAGGTAAATGGGTGGTCATGGGGTTGTGGGGTGGCTCCTGGGTGGTCCTGTGTTTGGGGACAGGGACATTGGGATGGGAGCATTTGCTTTCACCTTTCCGTCCAGCAGAGGGCCCCTGCAGGTGCAGGGCCACCAGTTGGGTGGGTGATTCCAGTACGAAGCACTTGTGGTCAATGTCCAGGATGTCGAAGGACTGGGAGCGAGTGTAGCGGAAAACGGGTGCACTGGTATAACTGCCCTTGACGCACTGGAAGGAGACGGGCTCTGTGGGGAGTGAGACAGTCAGGAGGATGCTGCTCCCAGGTCCAAGAGTACCCCCAAGAATATCCTCTGGCTGGGGTGACACCCCTGACATCAACCTCATACCGAAAATATCATCGAAGAAGCTGCCAAGGTCACTATCAGCAAAGTCATTGTATGATGGCTGCTTTAGGAGCTTGGTCACAGCAGCCACCAGGATGGCAGCCTGGCGGAAGGTCCTGGAAAGGTGTCCTTTTGTCACTGCCACCTGGATGCCCACCCCAGGCGATGTCACCTCCAAGTCAAGTTGGGGCTTCTAGGGAAGAAAGGGGATGCAGGGTGAGAGCCTGGCTTCCATACAACATGGACCCCACCACTCCCACCACCCCAGTATTACCTTCTGTGGGCAGAGACAATTGGGGCCATACAATGTCTCCTCATTCAGGCTGAAAGGCAAAGGGAGGTGGTGAAGTCAGGGTCAAGAACGCAGCAACACATCCCCAAAGTCCTCTCTGGCATGTCTGTTCTTACCTGCTGCTCTCCAGTGTGTCCAAATCAGGGACAAATGCCATTGTCACCACTGACTGCAGAGTCCTAGGCAGAGACTTCACAGTACCTGCAAACTTCTGAGGCACTTGGCTGCCTGCTCCTGCCTGTCCTGTCTGCAGTGCTGCTCGGCTGCTCTCTGAGCCCGGCCTCAGTGCGGCTGGTTTTCAAGAGCCTCTAGAAGGAAGCACCGTCAGAGTGGGATTTCCAGGTTTCGCAATGCCCGGTTTTGCCCAATTACTCTATCGAGAACGGAGGGCTGGGGGGGTTGGTTACCCCCAGGCAGAGCACAGGGAGGCAGAGCATGGACCAGAGCGGGGGCTGCTCCAGGACCAGAGTATAGAGCAGAGCAGGGCTGTAGGGCAGAGCAGAAGGATGCTCCAGGGCTGGTGTGTGGGGCAGAGAGTAGAGGGGATGTTTGGGGTTGATGTGTGGGGCCTGTGACCATGTGCCAGCCTGCCATTTGGTTGATCCAGCAGGGAGCTGGACTCACTGGACTCATTCAGGGCCAGCTCCAACCCCAGTTCCAATGCCAGTCTCAGCCCAGCTGTGGTGACACCCACCCTTGTCAGGGCCGGGCATTGTGGGTGTCCCCAGAAGTGGCCAGTGGTGAAAATGCTGCCACTCCACCATTTCCCCATGGCTTTCTCCTCCACTACCCAGACCTCTGGTGCCACAGCCAGCTGTGCCTCCTCTGTCATCCCTCTTGTCCTCATTGTCCCAACACCAGTGGGTGCAGGACCCTGCTCTCTACTCAGTTTCTTGTGCCCACTCATGTCCCCTGGAGGAGACATGGCCTTCGTAGACATGGCCTTTAGGAACACTCCTCATCCTCATGTCCATCCGGTGTGCCGGAGATTGCACCATGCTGGGAGGGCCAGGGATGTGCGTGGCCAGGCTTGCGTGGACTCGGGCTGTTGCGGTGTTTTCCAGGCATCTGTTTCACTTCCTGAAAGTGCCTTCCAGCCTTGCACAGCTGCTGTGGCCAAGACTGGCACCACCATGACTCACTGTCAGGAAATTGCCAGAAATGCAGAGCGCCCAGAGCACTTCCCGTGCCCTGCTGGGCATCTGCTGGCTGTCACACATGGTGGGATATCCCCAAAAGCCTGAGGTGCCTCAGGGCAAGGGGTCCTCCACGACACAGTGGAAGTGCCTAGGCCACGGCAGAGGTCCCCAGGCCACAGTTGGGGTCCTGAAGCCATGATGAGAGTCACCAAGCCATGATGAGGGTTGTGAGCCATGAATCACCGTGGGTGTCCCCAGGCTAAATCAAGGGCCTCCAGGCATGGTGAGAGTTGTCTGGCCATGGCGAGGGTCCCTAGACCGCACAGTGGACCCCAGGCCATGGTGAGAGCTCTCTGGCCATGTTCAGGGACCCCAGACCGTACAGCGGACCCCAGACCACGCCCGCGCCCTGCCTTGCCCGACCCCACCAGTTTCTCCCCGGGCGGCGCAGTCGCATTGGGCCGGGATCGAAGGGCGTGGCAAACGGGCGTGATGACGCGGCGTGGTGACGCAAGAGACGGGCGGGGTCGGGCGAGACCGGTGGTCGGGGCCGCTGTCAGAGCCGGGGCCACGAGCAAGACATACGGACACGCCGGTGGGTTCCGCGGAGGGGCCGGACGGTGGAGCCGGACTCAGCCGTGCGGGAGGGCCGGGGGCGGGGGCCGGCGCCGGAGCCGGAGCGGGGCGGGGGCCGCGCCACGGGTCGCCCTGGGCCGGGGGCCTGCGGTCGCGCCCCGGTGTCCTTGGCGCCGCCTGGGCGCCTGGGAGGAGGGGAGCGAGGGGGCGGGACTGTGGCGAGATGGGCAGCCCTGCGGCCAATGGGAAAGCTCGGCTGCTCGCTCTGGTCCTATAGGCAGCGAGGGGCGCCAAGCCCGGGAGGCGGTGGCGGGCGGTGATTGGGGGGCGCGGGGCGGGGGCGGGCCTGGCGCGCTCTCGGGGTCGGGGCGGGGGACCCGCGCGCCTCACGGCCCCTCCAGGCGCCCCGCGGGGCCGCTTCGTTCCGTTTCGCGGTCGCGGAATGCCTCCCGAGGAGCAGCGCCTCGCGGAGATCACTGCTGGGCTCTGCTGGGCTCTGCTGAGCTCTGCTGGGCTTTGCTGGGCCAGGGTTGGCCCACAGAGGGTCTGCCCCGGCTCCTGCCCGCCCTGGGGCCCTCGCCTGCCGCGGGCCCAAGGTGCCCGGTGCTGGATCAGCTGTGGCTGCAGCCGGTGGCCTTGGCCCCGCCGCTTTCTGGACGGTGGAATTTGTGTTGTTTTTAACCTAGAAAGTATTCCTAAGACCCAGTTCGTTAGCAAGTACCTGCCGTCTAGGCTGACGTCCCCGTCCTGGCTGCGGGTGGGTCACATTTAGCACTTTAATCTGCTTACTGGCACGCTCTGGGCCGTCATCTGTTGTGGGCATTCCTGAAGTTTGACCTTTTGGTTAGGTTTGGGCTGTGACTGGCTGCCCTTCTGCACTCTCCTCAGCCGTCACTCCCAGTGTGACCTTTGCATTCCTGTGTGACCCTGATACCCCTTATCTCAGACTTGGTTTCCTATGTCCTTGCTTCTGGTTCTATTTTAATCCAGCTTGCAGTCATCCTAGCTCCAAGCTCGCCTTGTCTCTGTCCAGACTTCTAGCTAACCCTTCTTGCAAGAGATCCTCAAAGAACAGCTAGTTCTGCTCACTTTGGGTCAAACTCTGGCATTAACCTCACTGTTTTCCAGAGAGGTCACTGGATGCTGCTGAGTGACAGCACTGAAACTGGACATGAAACTGCAGATGACGATGATGCTTCTGTCCTAAAGCTTTTTCCCTGCCATATGCATGTCTGTGCTCTGGCACCTGACTCAGTTGGCTCTCTGAAATATCATGGAATGTTTTGAGTGGGAAGATCATCCAGTTCCACCTACCTACCATAGTCAGGGATACCTTACACTAGCCCAGGTTGCTCCAAGCCCCATCCACCCTGGCCTTGGACACTTCCAGGGATCCAGGGGCAGCCACAGCTTCTCTGGGCAACCTCCCCAGGTGCCAGGGCCTCACCACCCTCAAAGGGAAGAATTTTCTCCCAATATCCCATCTAACCCTGCCCTCTGGGAGTGGGAAGCCAATCCCGCTTGTCCTGTCATTCCAAGCCCTTGGCTAAAGGCCCTCCTCAGCTCTCTTGGAGCCCCTTTAGGGACTGTGAGGGTCTCAAAGGTCTCCCTGGAGCCTTCGTTCCCTAGGCTGAACATCCCTGACTTTCTCAGCCTTTCAGAAAAATAACAGTGTGTGTTCTGCTGTGTAGATCTGATGAGGGTGAACTGGGAGAATCCCCAATGCTATAGCACTTGTGGTCCTGCACCTGCTGGCCTTTCTTGCCAGTGTGATTGTGGGCAGGGTGGAAACGACAAGTAGTTGCCTTTTTCCTGTGAGTAAATCTGTCAAACACTTTGTCTGAATTCAGGTGACTCTGGGTCTTCCTCAGGCTCTTTGAACCAAAACCTTATGGTTTACAATGGGAAGTGTAGCCCCTGTCATGCCAAGCAGCCAGAACTACAGAATACAGAATACGCTCAGTTGGAAGGAACCCACAAGGATCATCGAGTTCAGTTCCTGGCCCTGCACAGGACCATCGCCAAGAGTCACACCTTGTGCCTGGGAGCATTATCTAAATGCTTCTTGAACTCTCAGGCTTTGGCTTTGACCACTTCCCTGGGGAGTCTATTCCAGTGCCCAAACATCCTCTGGGTAAAGACCCTTTTTTAATATCTAACCTAAGCCTCCCCTGACACAGCCCTTGGGTCCTGTTACCGGTCACCACAAGGAAGAGATCAGTGTCTGAACTAGATTCAGCAAGACAAACCTGGAAGGCTGGCTAGGAAAATGCTGGCCGTGAAGGTGTGTTGTTTTTTCTGGTCCCTTGTGAAATTTCATTTTAGTTTGGTGAACATATGATAACTGCTTTGACATTGGGCTGCTGCTTGTTAAACTGGTCTGGGATATGGAAACCAGCCAGCTGGGTCACCTCTAGCCTTGGGTCCTGCTTCTTGAGGAAGGAGCTGGGTGGAAAGGGCAGCTCCAAGAAGAGTTGCTCCAAGTGCCTGCACTTCCTTCAGGATGATCTCCAGTGCTTTCCTTGGTTGAATGTGTGTAAAACCCCATGGCTGACCCTATGGCAAACCACCTGGCTAACCCCAGGCCTCCCAGTACATGTCCTACTGAAAGCTGCAAGGTGGGACCTCTCAAAGGTCCCACACCGGCTCTGGGTTACTTTTCTGGGTTCTCTGAGCAGGGGAGAGCCCCTCTCTGGGTCTTTCATCTGCGCTGATATTCTTGGGTCTGGGCATTCAGGAGAAGCAGTCTTTCCTGGAGCCCACTCCTCAAGTGCTCTGCACTGCTATACCCCTACTTGGCAAGCGATTTTGCCTGTAGATGGTTTCTTCCCAGCTTTATCCTGGTGCACATCACAATAAACCAAGAAGAAAACCTCGTCCGAGCAGACTGGTCAGAGAAATGGAAGCCCAGACCTACCTAGGAGGGAGAGTGATGGAAGAAGCTGAAATCAAGAGATGTGGGTGGCTTTGGCATGCAGCGGCTCATTTGAGGCTGATGTCGGGTACCCACCAAGCAAATTTGCTTCGCATTGTTGTGTATGCTGCCAGGGATGGGAGAGGCAGACCGGCCATGCCAAGTGTACTGAGTGAAAACTGCATTTCCAAGCCATCAAAGACCTGGCTGTGGGACAGGGTGGATGTCCCACAGGTGGAATAAAAACTGATCCTAAGATTGATTCTCTGTGCTCAGGGGAGGGGGAGGGGGTGTACTCTCTTCAGTGCTCTCCTGCAGTAATTCATAACCCACTTTTCTGTTCTCCCTCAACAGGAACTTGTGTGAGGCAAGAGGACAAAAATGCTTAACTTAAGGACTTGTGCAGCAAAACTGAGGCCATTGACAGCCTCACAGACTGTAAAGACAATTTCCCAACACAGACCGGCAGCACCCAGGACGTTCCAACAGCTCAGGTGCTACAGTGCACCGGTGGCTGCCGAACCATTTCTGAGTGGGACTAGTTCAAACTATGTGGAGGAAATGTATTATGCTTGGCTGGAAAATCCCAAAAGTGTACATAAGGTAAGGATCAACCTTGACAGGACATCACCTTCACTTCTCTATGTGTCTGAGCAGTGGGTGCAGGTAAGTGCCACCTCTTGAGGAGCAGTGAATTCATCTGTAGGGCCTGGATGTTTGTGGATGGTCCTTCTGCCTCACTTTGCCCAAAAGAGACAGCAGCGATTCCTTGAGCAAGAGCCAAAAGGAGCTTTTTCTGTTCAAGCGGGAACGCCATGGGCTTGGGATGCAGGCAGCATCCTGGATCACAAATGGATACAAGGAATGGCTCCTGGGAATCCACCTGTAGCAAGCTTCCAATGCTCTATTTTTTCCATCTCTGGTGGCTCATCAAGAGAGTTGATTCCAGAGTAGAGGATGGGAATAAGGGGCAAAGAGGGTATTCTCCACATTGTGACTGGTTTCCTTGTCTCAGGCATGGGTGGTGTTCTCTGTTGGGGCAGATGTAGCTAAGCTTGTCTTTGACCTTGTGTGTGTAAAACCGGACTGCTGATCTAAAGATGGGGATGGGGGACAGGGTCTGGTGGCCAGAGGAATTCCCACCAGCTGCTCCTGAACTTAAAACTGGGAAAAGAGTCCAGCTGTGGGCAATATATGCAGAGGTCTGTCCTGATCTGGATCCCTGAAGCTCTTCCAGCAAGGCTGAGCCTGGCAGGTGAGGGCTCAACTGGGAGGGGGCGTTCTGAAACCTGACAGCATTTTTCCCCATCTCCAATGTTTCACAAGGAAAATTTTTCTCCAGTGACTAAGTCTCAGCATTACCCAGGGGATTTTTAGGACAGTTTTGATGAAAATGTCCTGATATGGAGCAGAGATTTTCTTTATTTATGGGCCATGTGCAGACCAGGATAGAATGAGTGAATGAGCAATTAGGGGTATAAGGAATACTATGCCCCAGCACTCATGGCAGTTTGATGTGTTTTCAATGACACTGATCCCACCCATCCAAAATGAAGGTGCTAAAAAGTTCTTAACATAGGATTTTCACAAAAATGTTGACTTCATGCTTCTTTGGAGCAGCAAGCCAAACTATAGATTTGTAAATCACAAAATATCTTAGTTTGGGTTGTGCCCTTTGCCAAATAGTGACTTGAAAGCTGCCCAAGCACATGGTACAACCCCTCCTTCAGAGGTGGGATATTGAACTAAAAGCCATGAGCTCAAATACTGTAGCTTGATTTAAAAACAAGTGAGGATTACACCACTTTGTCCCAGCAACAGGCACAATCATGACTTTGACAGAGTCATGGTGTGATAGTAGCTCTTTGATTCCTGGGCAGTCTTGAAAGTCACTCTGAGCAGTGAGGTTTTTCTGTCCCTGTGTAGCACACAGACCAGCTGCTCCTTGCTGTGCTGTGTCCCACTAGGGATGAGGGACATGTTCAACTGGGAAGAGCTGGAATGTCTTTGCTCTTATCACCAAAAACCTCTGAGGCTTCTAGCTGGTGCGATAATCCCAGCTGAGCACACTGAATCCATTTCCTCCATGTAGACACTGGGGGTTTTAACTACAGAAGAAGCTCTAGTGCTTGCTTAAAATAGGGAAGGTGAAAAATAGGTTATTTTAGGGCATTTTCTGCATGGAATCCTTCAGCTGAACTCCAGTTTTTAAGTTTGATGAGCAGAGTTGGATAATGATAACAGTAGAATAATAAAAATTAGAGCTGAGTGGGAGAAAGAGGAGGTGAGGGCATGGGGGATGAGTGCCAGTGGGCTGCCACAGTGCTGCTTGCTCCTGGGACTGCATCCCTTGGAAGTGGGGACACCATCCTCCTGGCCTCCATTTGACCAGCTTGGGTGCTTGGCACAGCTCACACTGTCTCCCCATACCATAAGTAACATCATAGGTGCTTCAGGGAAGGTGGCCAAACAGCTGTGGCTGCAGGGTGGGTGGTACCTGCATACATCTGGGGTAAGTTCAGCCTTCCTAAACAGCAGCCCTGGAGTTTGGGTTGAACTGGGGGACAGGGACACAGCTCTCCCCACGGATCTGTACATGAAACAGCCATTAAAATAGACTTCTTAACTTGCCAGTGTTTGAGATTTTAAATTGAAGGGGGTTTGATGACACCATTACATCTGAGAAAACTGAAGGTCCTTGTCTAGGCTGATAAAGGACAGAGCCATGTGCATGGCATGAACCCATTAGTTGCTGCTTGGCTGCCTGCTCTCAGCAAAGATTACCTGCCTTAAATTTGGTTCAGGCTACTCTTCCTCCTGCAGCCTTAAGTTCAGATGTTTGTTGTCTTCTCCCTGCTGTGGCAGGAGGTGCTGCCAGACCTGCAGACCATAGCAAGCAGGATTGATGCTTCTGGAGCCCATGGCAGGGGAAGGAGCAGGAAGCAGCCTGAGCTGGAGGTGGAAGCTGTGTCTCCCCTATGCACATCTCAGCCTGAAGCACACTCAGTGCTGCAGTGGATGGGAAATGTCACCCCTGTTCCCTTGCTGTGCATGCCTGACCTCCAAGCTGGGAAACTGGGACATGACAGTATGAGCCCACAGCCTTCTTCAGAAGCTGAATCTGGTAGAAGGTGCTGTTTTGGCTTGGTGAGCTGGTTTGGGGCTGTTCCCTATAGAGGAGCCTGCTCTGAGCTCCACTCACAGAACTGAGCTAAGGATCCCTCTAAAGCCCTGAGCTATCCTGGTGTGTGGCAGGCAGCTCATTCACCAATCCCACTTTGCGAGTGCATGGAGGAGTGCTGGGAAAGCCAGTCCGGGCTAATGCTTTGTGTTCCAGTTGTGGGACTGTCTAAAAATGCCCCGAATCTGTGTTCTCTTAAAATGCATATCTATGTATCTTATATCCTGTATGTGTCTATATGGGGTATAAAAGCAAGGGGTGTAAAAGCAAGCAGAGAGCTCACAGAGCTGCCATGGGCACAGAGAAGTCAGAGGGGAATAACCCCATGATTTTATTACTGGTGTTACCTTTGGCAAGTGCTGGATCAAGACAAAGTTCTCTTTCCCATGATAAAGCAGGATAACTCCGATTGGGCAATTCAGCCTCTCCCATGGGAGATATGAGCTCCAGAGGCACCTCTGTGCTTCCCAGAAACCCATGGGATAGTCCTTGGATTCTCCTGAATTCAAAACAACATCAGCAGATTGAAGGCTGATGTTTTTATGGCACTTATCGGGGCTCTAGCCTGCCCTGTGCCACCTGGACATCATTCTGTGGAGCAATAAAGCACTCAGTGAAAGTGCTCAAGCTGACCCAGCTGGTGCCACACCTTGTTTGCAGAGTTTAAAGGGAACTTTTCCTTCCAAAACAGAAGCTAATTGCAACCCCAAGAGGTATGAATGGCAGAAGGGAGGAGGTTATAAAGGCAACACTCCTGGCTGGCTCTGTCCCTGTCCACACCTCCCTCACAGGTCAACAGATGCTCCTTTTCTCCTGCCTATCTTTATTTGCCAGTACATGAAACAACCTTAAACCACGAAGCAAAGTGGCCAGCCAGGTTCCTCTCCATGCCAAGGGCACAGAGCCCATCCATGGGTGCTTGTCCCTCTACTTGCAGGAGCTGATGGCTTTGGGGGCACCCAGGAGCTCTATGAGCCTGGAAGGGAATAGCAAGGTTGGAGCAAAAAGCAGCTCTCCCTCTCTTCCCACTGAAATTTCCTTTAGCCAGAACAGGGTTGGGTGTTTTCTGTCTTCCCTTTTTTTTCCCCTTGGAGGAGTGATTGTTTATCAGTTAGTGTCAAAATGTTCCAGATCTTATTTATGTTCCTCTAGCGTGACCAGTCTCTAAATTTATTCCCTTGTGCAGTGATGTGATGGGACAGTGGGGTATTTGAGTAAATTGGAACTGGAAATACATTTCTGGGGCATGTGATGGGTGCTGCAACTGGAGGAGCTTCCAAGGGGAACAGCTGAGCTGGGGCAACTCCAAGCAAAGGGCAGGTTTTCGGTCTTCTCCACCCTGTTTCCAGGGAACAAAAACTGTTTTCTGCCCCAAACACCCCTGCTTTGAGGGCACTTTTCTACTTGAGTTAAACACTCTGGGGATGGCTGGGCTTCGCCCATCTCCAGTCGCCAAGGCTATTTGGTGCTCTCCAAGGTGCAGGATGTCAAGCTCCCAGTCAGTGGAGAGACCCTTGGGCTGAAGCCAGCGTGCAGATCCCATGGGATTTACTTGCACTGGCTAGCTTCCTGTGTCTGTGCTGGCACACAGCTGCTGTTCTGCTGTGCCCTCATCCTTTGCCATCATTTGGTGGCACATGAGATGAGGCACAAGTGTAATGGGAGGATGTGGATTGGACTTAGGCTAGACTCTCTCCTTCCCCAAATCTGTTGGTGCTTCTACAAGGGGATTGGTTCACTTGAGTTTGGCCTGGGACACTTCCAGGCTTTTTAGACAGTGCTGGAAAAGTATGACAGTACACAAGTCTGTCCAGGGCTTTTTTCCAGTGTTTTGATTTGTTTTTTAACACCTAGAAATGCCCATCTGCAGAGGGAACAGGAGCAGAGGTGGCAGTTGCCTCGTTCTGGGCATGGGAGAGCTGGTATGGGAGTACCTCCGTAGTCCTGTCATTGATGTCACCAAAAGGATGGGGGAAAATTGAAGAAGAGATAGAAAAATAAAACTATTGCTGGTAGAGGGCTGAACAACACAGCTTATGCTGAGATTTAGGTCTCTGGCCATTCAGACCATGGAAAGAGAAAGAGGTGTATTTGATTACAGGGCAGAAATATTTTTCAGAAAATATTGGGGTATTTAGAGAGCAGTGTCCTCCCCTGGGGAGAGGGAAATGAGCTGAAGTCCAGGCTGGGGCTAATTGCTCAGAGCAGCATTTCCAAGAGCAGAGCCAAGGGATGGGGTATCACTGTGTCCTGTCCTGGTGCCACTGCCAAGGGAGGGCTGGCTCTGGCACTGGCCTCCTGCCAAAAGAAACAACCCAGATGGATGGGAAGTGGGATAGTGAAGCAGCTGGAATAGTGGGAGAGCTTTAGTGCTCTTTTGTTCAAGGCAGGTGGGTGCCTTCAGCAGCAGCTGCATGGAACTGAGGTACAAGGGAGGAGGCAGCTCTGTCTCTTGCTTTGGCAGTAAAGTTGAGACCTCTGTAACCTTGACTGAGGAGGTGTTGGACTGCAAGTGAAGATCCTGGTCACCTCTCTTCTTTCCTTTTTCCTAGTCGTGGGACATCTTTTTTCGCAACGCCAATGCTGGAGCTGCTCCAGGCACTGCTTACCAAAGCCCCCCTCCACTGACTACGAGCCTCTCCACCCTGTCCCAAGCCCAGTCCCTGGTTCAGGCACAGCCTAATGTGGATAAACTCGTGGAGGACCATCTTGCAGTGCAGTCTCTCATCAGGGCATATCAGGTAAGGGGACTGTGCCGAGGAGGGTCATGTCCTTTATTGAGGGGCTTGCAGTGGCTGAGGTGGGCTGGAGTTAGTGCAGATGATGCACGTGTTTGCATGCAGAGCATGCAGGATAGTAGCTGGTCTGCCTCGTTAGGAATAGGAGCTGCTGATCTGTTGGGGCAGAAGCTCAGCTGATGCTTTGCTGGACAATAGGAAGATTAAAGCTATTGTCATCCAAACAGGGTGGCAGAGGGTGGGAGGGCTTCTCCACACTGGGTAGTTTGCTGCTGTCTGGAATGCTGCTCCTGTGCTGTGGGCTCCTGCCATGCTTAGCAACGGCATGGAGCACCCATCCTTCTTCCCCCTGTTGCTGACAGAGCTTCCAAGGTCCTAAAGTAATAGGTCAGGAAACATTTCCATGTGATTTGCAACCTGGAAGTGACTCGTGGGGCTCATGGGCTGCAGCTCAGACCAATGCTGCCAAGTCAGCCTTCTGGGAGAAACAAGTTGTGAGCAGGAAACCCTGCTGAGGAAACCTTCTGGCTGAGGGAAGGCTAGCAAGTATTCTAGCTCTGGAGAACATTTAAATGTGTTTCTACATCTGTATTATCCTTTTATTTTTTGTTGTGCTCTGGTTTATCAAGTGTAGGGGCTGTAATTATGGCTGTGGTGAGAAGTTTATGAACCCAGATGCTGTGCAGTTGTGACTGTGAGCTTCTCACCCGTTCCTATGGTGAAGCACTCGCTGTGCTGTGCAGTTGTGTCCCTGCTGACATATGGGGAAAATCCAATGTAAAAGGCTATGAGTTACAGCAGGAACTGCAGCACTGGGCGAGTCCAAAGGTCTGCCCAGCCTTGGCCCTGCTCTCTGGCTCCAAGACAGTGCCCCTGCTGCACCTGCTGCTGCAACTGCGCTGCTGATGTCAGCATCGGAACCTGTTTGTGAGGACCTGCATGGCTGATTCCATGAGAGATGACCACCCTGCCAGCTCTCAGGCAGCCCCTTAGGCGGGCAGATGCTGAGTTTGCACATGGAGTGACTGATGTAATTGGAAGCAGAAGCTTGAAGTCAGGGATTTGAAAACAAAATCCGTAACCTCTTCAGCGTGCCCATCTCTTCTTCAGGCTCTGAATGGCAGCACAGGAAGATGATGGCTCTTGGTATTTTCCTAAGCTGTCCATAGAAAGAAATCCACCTCCCTCCTCCTCTTGGTGTCACAGTAGGGCTGTAGCTGCAGTGAGATGTCCAGGTGGGGAGGTTCAGGACAGTATATGGAGGTATGAAAGAGTAGGACAGTGAAGGAAGCCCTGCATGTGATTGGTAACCTACTTAAAACAGCACACATCAGAACAGTCTGAATTGGAAGGGTCCTTAAAGCCTATCTTGTTCTACCCTGCTGCCCCCCTGCCACAGGCAAGAACATCTACTACAACCTTCCAGGTTGCTCCACAAGCCCCATCCAACCTGGCCTTGAATACTGCCAGGGATGAGGCAACCACAGCTTCTCTGAGCAAATGGCCTCTGTGTGCCTGTGATTCTTAGGAGGAGACCATCTGTGAAGTTACTGCATCTCTAGAAAGGAGGTGCTCAAGCTGGACACGAGGCTGATGCTGGGAAAGCATCAGGAGACCCTTAGACCCTGTCTCTGCTGTGAAGGAGCTTGCTATCCCTCCGTACACCTGCCAAAACTGGTGTCAGGTAGAGCAGAGCAGTCCTGGTGGCTGCTGGCACTCTCTCATGTGCTGTAGGTGACAGTAAACCCAACTTCTCCACAGGCTTCAGCTGCAGTGAGAGTTGGAGTAGCTCTGCAGAAAATGTAAAGAGGGAAACTGAATGAAATTTTCTAACTTCTTTTTTTTTTTTTTTTAAGGAATGTCTCTTCAATTAACTTGTTTTAATCTGTGTTGTTGCTTCCAGGTCAGGGGTCACCACATTGCAAAGCTTGATCCTCTCGGCATTAGTTGTGTAAATTTTGATGATGCGCCAGTAACTGTTTCGCCAAACGTCGGTGAGAATTACTCTGCAAATTAATTCTAATGTAATTTAACTTTTTTACCCCTCCCCTCTTTTGTTTTTCTCTCCCTTTTGGTTCCTGTTCTCCTTTCCATTCCTGGTGCATTTCATAGATTCGAGGGCATCATGTAGCACAACTCGATCCACTGGGCATCTTGGATGCAGATCTGGACTCCTCCCTTCCAGCCGATATTATCACATCCACAGACAAACTGGGTGAGGGCTTTGAGAACAGTTGGTGCTGCATTGCTTGAGCTCCCCTCTCTTTCACAGCTTCATAGGTAGATTGCTTCACAGGCCAGGGGTCTGAAGTTTCCTTAGTAATGATCACTTTAAAATTATAGTTGCCGGCAGCAGCAGCAGTGCAGTCCTGCCACCCTCTGGCTGTCACTCCAGTAATCAGCTCATGTTTCTTCAACCATTGCTAATCAGTGTTATCACTGATCATGCTCACCCAGAAGCAAAAACCCAGAAGGGCTGGAAGCAATTGCATTTTCTGGAAATGCAAAGCAGAGAGGTTTTGTGTTTGGTGAGAGCTGGAGGTCTGTTCTCTCAGCTCCTTTTGCTGTCCTTGGGGACCCTCAGAGCTGGGGGTGAATGTACTGGGTTCATCTTTGCAGGGCTGAGGCTGCCCTCCTGAATTTCCAGCTTGCCCCAGCATTTGTAAATCCTTCAATTGCCCTTTTTCCAAGAGCTATGAGTCCCTACTGGTGATCATAACAAGGAAGCTTTGGGATGCAATCCTTTCCAAGTAGAGAGGTGGAAATCCCAGTGCATTTGAGTGAGAGCTGCATGAGTGTTGTACACAAGAGCGTGTGGTGGCCAAGACTTGAAATCCTGATTTGAAAGTACTTAAACCCAGCACCTCTCCATGTGCTTTAGAGCTGATTTCTGTACTTTGCTACCATTCTCCTAGCCAGGATGAGGTTGCTAAACTCTGTCACCTCACTGGTGCTTCCCAGGGTGGTTCCCTGGCACTCCGAGTGCTCCAGAGGCATGCTCATGCTCCTAACGTAGAATAGAGCAGCAGTGATGATTACTAACCTTGCCAATCGAAACAGCCGATCAGAATGCACGGTGCATGTAAACCCCTTGTTTCCTTATTCGTCTGCCAGCACAGGGACACCAGCCCTGGACCTGCTGGACCTTCGAACAGGATTACAGTAGGGAAGGGAGTAGGTTTTGGTTGGACCAGTTTGCTGGATGATGAGGAAGTTGCTCCATCCCACAGTCTGGACTCTGACATGCTTCCCTGGAGGACCACCCCTTGTCTGGGCCTCAGGAGCCATCCAGCTCCAGCTTGGAGTGTGTCCTGTGCCTGAGCTATTTTAATGGCGAGGGGTAGAGAGATGATGGCTGTGAACCCAGCTGTGGGAAGAGACACACATGCTGACTATGAGCACTGTGAGAAAAGCAGGAAGACTTTTTAGGGGAACTTAAAGCCACTCACCATGGCGGGTAGGGGAGGATGAGGAAAGGCTTTTCCAACTCAGGGTATTTGGCCTCTGCTGTGGGCACTGCAGTTCTGAAGCAGAGCAGGAGAGGAGAGCCCTTAAGCCTTATGCCTGGTGGATGTGTATCCCTTTTCAGAGTAGAGCAGGGTTTGGATGAAACCCCAGAGCAAGTCGGCTGTGAGTGGTGGCAGTGACAGCTGTCAGTCCCTCAGCAGGAAAGGGAGCTGAGTATGGGGAGCAGAGTTACTATGCTGCTCAGGAAGTTGTAGAGTGGTCGGGGTTGGAAAGGAGCTTAAGAGGTCAGCTAGTCTAACCCCGCTGCCACAGGCAGGGACACCTTCCACTAGACCAGGTTGCTCCAAGCCCTGTCCATCCTGTCCTTAAACATTTCCAGGGATGGGGCACGCACAGCTGCCCTGGGCAGCCTGTGCTAGCGCCTCACCATCCTCACAGAGAAGAGTTTCTTCCTTATGTCCAATCACTGACATGCCCTTTATCAATGTGCAACCCTTGTCCCTAGTCCTGGCACTGCAGACCCTGGGAAAAAGTCTCTTCCTCCTTTCCCATAAGTCCCTTTATAGACTGAATGGTCACAACAGTATCTCCTGGAACTTTATCTCCTCCAGGCTTGACACCCCCAGCTTTCCCAGCCTACCTCCATAGCAGAGGGGTTCCAGACCTTCAAGAATCCCCTTGGCCTCCTCTGGACTTGCTCCAGTAGGTCCACATCTGTCTTGCCCTGGGGACCCCAGTGCTGTAGGCAGTACTGCTGGGGTCTCAGCTGAGTGAAGCAGAGGGATAGAATGCCTCCCTCAGCCTGCTGGTCACACTTCCGATGCAGCCCAGGACATGGATGGATTTCTGAGTTGCCAGTGCATGTGGCTGCTCATGTCCAACTTCTTATCAACCAGGACCTCAAAGTCTTTCTCTACAGAGCTACTTTTCATCCATCCATCCATCCATCCATCCATCCATCCATCCATCCATCCATCCATCCATCTATGGACTGGGGATTGCCCCAACCCTTGCATTTGGCATTGTTGAACTTTATGAAGTTCACGTAGTCCCTCTCTTCCAGCCTGTCCAAGAACCTCTGGATGACATCCTGTCACTCCAGCATGTCACTGCAACACTCAGTGGTGTCACCTGGCTGAGGGTGCCCATCATTCCACTGTCCATATCAGTGACGGAGGAATTAACCCTACGGATCCCAGCAGAGACCACTGAGAGACACTGCTCTTTACTGCTCTCCACTTGTACATTAAACTCACAGTCTGCTTCAGTGGAAGGTCAGTTCAGAGGGAAAGTCCCTTCAGAGAGCTGCTGAGTCTGCTGGTTCCTCAGGAGCCAAGTGTGTTTCAGCCCTGTCCTGGCTTCAGAGGATGCAGAGCCCAATGGGATCCAAGAGCAAGTTCTCCCTGGCAGTGCCAGCCAGCCTGCTGGGCTGGTGCCAGTGTACAGTACAGCTGTAACAACATCTGGGGGAAGCAGTCTAGGCTCCATTTTCCCTGCTTCCCCAGGGTGAGTTGCCACAAGCCAGGCAGTGTATCCCAGCGTGGCTCACTGTGGTGAGAAGCATTCAGGCATAGCTAGTCCATAGGCATTGGCTGGAAGGAACCTCAGCATGGGATCTCTTGTGTCTGAGCAAGCCCTTAGACTTAATCTCTGTTCCTTTGTGGCTTTCTTATTAAAATAAGAAAATTGTGGCTACTGGTGTTGTTTTGCTGCCCAATAATCCATGAATTCATAGCAAATAATGAGTCCTGGGAACAAGATATAATGGTGGCAGCTGCCAGCTCATGCTAGAGTTGTGTCTTATGGTAGAACCCCAGACACAGGTGGCTAGATCTTAGCAAAAGATCTTTTTTTATCTTCCTAGAAGTGTTATTTATACTGAGTAGATTTTCCCCTGGTATTCTTATCTTGAAAAACCTCATCTAGTCAATCCTAACTGTAACTGGGCGAAGTTAGTTTGCAAATAGTGTTCAGGAAGTGGAGAAGGAGCTGCGGTGGTGCAGAATACAGAGCTCTGTCTATTGGGTGTTGCCTGCTTGTGGCAGAAAAAGCCAATTTCGAAGCAGATCCTCCTCACTTTTTTTTTTTTTTTTTTGCTTTGAAAGAATATGAAGCACTTGACAGGGCGGTTAGTAACAGGAGTGGGTTTGAAACTTGGAAACAATGTTGTTTCCTCTTTCTGAACAGTGAGGTCCTTTAAAGGTCAGCTTTTGTAGTGTGATCACAGTTGCCAACAGTTTAAGTGGCAGTGCTGTGATTCAAAGGAGTTTGATGGTTAATCTCGGAAATTGATCTTTCTTCTCAATTGCCTTTTGTTTAGCAACTGGTTTGGTTCTGGTTTGGAAGCTCTCTTTGGATTAAACAGTTTGATCTTTGGGGAAAATGTCAGAGAGAGAAAACCTGCCCAGGGCTACTCAGTGTGAGGAGTGGTGAGGCTGGAGCCACCCAATTCCCATTTCTCTTACCTATTTTAAAAAAACCCACAGTAATCTCATCTTGGTCTTCCACTGCAGCTGGTCTGGCATGGTAAGTGTGTAAAACAAGGATAGGATGACTACAGGAACTCAGTATGACTCTGAAAATAGAAAGAAAGAAATAGTACTTTAGCACCCTGAAATCTGTGTGGTGTGTGGAAGTCTGTGTGTGTCTAAGTGTCTGTCTGTCTGTCTTTCTTTCCCCATGGAAGGCAGCTGCCTCTGCCTCATGCCAAGGGGAATTGATGGAAATCCTCTTCCAGCTCAGGAAGAGCCAGGCAAGCCCCTGCAGGGAGCTGGGCTTCAGATGCTCCCACCTTCCTTTTCCCCACTTTGGGGAAGTGTCTGATTATCCCTGCTGACCCAAAGGACAAGTGTTTCCAAGGCCTTTTTTGTAACCCAGATGAGATTGAGGCACTTGGGTCACCTAACCTAGCCAGGCAGCAGCTCTGGTGCTGCGTGTTTGCTGGCACCAGGCGTGCTCCAGAAGAGATGGCTGTGCATGTCTGCTGTGCTGCTGTCTTTGCTGTCTTCCTCATGAACTGCCTGCTTGTTAACACCCCAGTCCTCCTCCTCTGTGCAAAGGCAGTATCCTTAACCTCTGTGGGCTGACCTTGGAATCCTCCCAGCAGCACGAGCAGAGCGAAGCCTTTGGAGCAGGTGTTGGTGGAAGGCAGCTCCCAGCTCTGCAGAGGGTCCCACTCTCTGTGACACAGCTTGACAGGATGCATTTGGTTGTAGCAAATGAAGATGCCAGGCCACCCTCTCTCCCATCAAGGTTTGAGAAGAGATCTCAAACCGTGCAGCTCAACTACTCCCCAGTGTCTGATGCCCCCCTTCCCCTCCTGCTCCTCCCACCTCTCATCAGACTTCCCACCAAGATTTCTCTTCTGCCTAGTGTGTAGTCATCCTCCATCCCTGCCCCTTTGCCTCTGATGGATTTTGACTATTTAAAATACTGTAATTTTTTGACTTGTGCTTTCCATGACTGGTTTTCACGGTTCCAGGGTTTTTTTACTAACTTTGACTGCATCTTTCTATCTTCTCCCTTTCTGCGCCCCCCCTCCCTGCCCCTCCCAGACCTCGCAGTGTTCAAGGAGCGGCTGAGAGTGTTAACAGTAGGAGGTATGCAATTAATGAGCCCTTAACCCTCTTCAGTGCAGGACTCTCTTTGAATAGGTTATTCTGGGCATGAACTGAGATGGTAAAGTGGGCCTCCCCATCTCCTACCACTCCTGAGTTTTGCAACATGTTTTATTTTTAATTTCTCCTTAAAGTCTTGATGTAGGTGTGTGATTAGTGACACTTTGCCTTGTATAAATCCTCAGTTTGAGCCTTGCTGGCCTTTTCTGTACTGTGTTTGCATGCTTGGCTTGCTAGAATACATGTTTTGTTGTGAATATTAATTCTGCAAGGCCTCAATCTCCCTCATTGGTTCAAGGTCTTAAAAATCCAAGCTGTCTTCTCCTGGTTTTGTCACAGGGAAAATTTGGCAGCTCGCCCCTTGTCTTCCTCCATCTGATAGGTTGCTGCCTATAAATACCAAGTGTTGTCAGGGCTGGCAGGCTGCAGCAAAGAAGCAAAGACGTTAACACGTCCTAAAACTCCTTGTAAAATCTGATACTCCCCAAGGTGGACCAGAGTGTCTCCAAAGCATCACAGCAGAACAAGCCAAAGCCCCATGCTGCAGGTCTGCAAGCTTCAGCAAATTACTGAGGATTCCCTGAAACCTTTCAACAGGCAGTTTGTCTGGGATGCTCCTTGGTGCTGCTCTCTGGGATTTCTGTTTGAATGGAAACCAAAGAGATGCCCCAGAGACATGGGGCCAAACTCTCAACTCCTGTCTGGTTCAGTGTTCCTAGGCATAGCTCCAGAGCAGAGCTGCTGGGACCTGGCTTCATTCCCTCTCCTGGGACTCCAGTGTCCAGGAGGGTGGTGTGAGCAGCAGAGGGGATCAACAGCAGTAGCAGCCAGGAATGTGTCCACTACAGGCTGACTGGAGTGTTCCCAGTTTCTGGACTCGTCTCTCAAGGCTGCACAGGGATGAGCCATTACCATCCCTGTCATGGAATCACAGACTGGCTTAGGCCTTAGGAAGGGGCCTTTTACTTCCCAGTCCACTAGATTGCTCCAAGCCTGGCATTGAACACTTCCAGGGATCAGGCTGTCTACAGCTCACTGTCCATTCCTGACCAGACAGCAAGGCATAAACTTTTAAGATGAAGTTCAAGGAAGGGGCCAGCTCTGGAGGGGCCAGTTTTTGCCTCCAGTTCCCCTGGGGAAGGTGGGTTCCACTGCTCTGCCATGTTTAGATAGCATCCCCTCTCTAAAAGAACCTCCAGCTAGGGTCATGGGCTGGTTTGGAGGAAGCTGGGAGGAGTAGTAGTATGTGTCTCTTCTGCAGCTCCTGCCCTGGAGTTAGGAAACACCTTGGGACCAGGCCTTGTTGGGAGTGTGGGAGGGATGAGCAGGAGCCTAGAAGAGATGCCAAGGCTATAGACTCCTTCATCCAAGCTCCTGCTTCAGAAGGGTCATGGGATTCTCCAATTCCTGGACCTGCTTCTGCCTTTCTGCATGGGTTTAGTGAGGTCAACACTGTGCCTCAGTTTACCCAAAGACAACCATGAGTTTCGGTGGGTAGTGAGGCACCTCTGATGGCTTTGGGGTACAGCAGGACTTGCCTGCAGCCCTAAATCCCAACCTCCAGCTCTTGAGGCCTGCTTGGCCCCTCTCCAGGCCCAGCTCAGCTCCCCACAGCCCCCATACCATGACTAGGAACTGCCTCCAAATCATCAGCTACCAGTACCAAAGGGAGGAGCTTTTCTGAGCAGAGCTAGGCAAAAGTTGTAATTAAAATGTTGCTGATTGGGGTGAAAGGGTATCTGGGCAGCCAAACCCCTGAGTGGCTGCTGGCCACCCTGCTCCCGGGCTGAGCTATTCAGGAGAGTCCGTTAGAACCCTGTTGCCTTTTCTCTTTCTTGCTTCTCTGTCTCTCTCTCCTTGGGGTTTTGTCTGTTTGGTTGTGTCTGTTTTAACTGTTTCCTTCTCTGTGTAGACTCTTATTTTTAATTCCCACCATGTGCCAACACCTCTGATGTGCTTGGTGACTCCTCAATTCCTGTTTCTTTTCTCTCCCCTCTGTTATAATTTGTTGTGTATTTTTTGTGTTCTTGAGGCTCCAAACTCCCTGACTCATCCTGGATTTTAATTGCCCGTTTCCATGCATATACACTGCTTTGTGGTTCATTTCCTGTGGTGCCTTCCATAATAACTCATTGTTTTGTGCTTAATGTCTTTTTGTTTAATTATGGCTTGGTTTTTATCCATATAAACCTCCTTCATGCTTATTTTTTTTTTATGCTGCTTTTTTTTGTCCCTTCCCCACCTCTCCCAAATGTACCTGGTCCCCATGTGATGGTATCCCCGTCCCTCTTCCTTCCTTCTTTCTCTTGCTTGTCCCACCCATGACAAATCCTGCAGGCTTTTATGGTCTGGATGAATCTGACCTCGACAAAGTTTTCCACTTGCCCACAACCACTTTCATCGGTGGAAATGAATCGGCTCTTCCACTCCGGGAAATCATCCGTCGGCTGGAGGTGAGGAGGACAGGGCTCTGTACCAGACCCATGTGCAACCAGGGGCAGGGGCAGAGAAATTCTCTTTGAAAGTCCTGGATCTACCTGTGCATTATAAGATTTTCAGTTTGGGAACTGCTTCTCAGCACTCGCCCCACTCACAAGAACCACCTTGAGTAACCTGCTCAGCTCTGATTGCCTCCATCTTTCTGCTGCATTACAGCAATTCACTTGGTTTGCCCAAGGTGGAGCAAACCCTAGACAGGTAGATATTGCCTTTTTTGAAACCTCTCCAGCTATGCTTTCCAGTTTGAAGCAGCAGCTGGTGCTGGCAGGGCACAGGAGTAGGCTGGAGGCCAGGATCCCTTCTCCAGGCACTGCAGCAGTGTTGCTGTCCTGCATGGGCATCCATCAGAGGGTCTTGGTGCAGGTTTGCGACCACTAGGGCTGGACCTTCCAGCCCATGCTGGCAGTTTCCCTTTTCTGCCAAATTTCATCCCCTCCCATCCTTGGACTGATCTCAAGCAGCTCTCAGGCATGCTGCAGGCTGCTCATATGGTCTCTGCTGAGACTTGTTGACCTTGGAAGAAGCAAAACTGTGCCAACATCTTACTTCAGCTGCAGGAATGGGCTCCTCATGGTGGGAGGAGCTTCTTCTGATTCTCCCCTGCTCTGTGATGTGAGACTTTGGTCTGCTCACAGGTAATCCCACCAAGAGGGAAAATCTCCTCTGAGGTGGATGTAAAGGACTTGAGGGGGCCGATTGTGGGCCACTCAGGGAAGGGGAATTAAACAGCTTGATGCTGGGTCATATGCACAGTCCGAGCTGCCCTGCAGCATCCTGGAACATGCCCTGCCACATCCCTTTTCCTGGGAATAAAACTCAGACAAGCCTCCTAAAGCAGGGCTGTTGCAGGGCTGGCAGCCGTGTTCCCCCCAGGATCTCCCTCCAGCTGCCAGGCATGAGGGTCGATGTCTCTGCTGGCATAGAAGGGCTCTTTGGCTGAAAGGGTAAAGGGGGAAATGAAGAGCCCCTGACCCTGTAATCCAGTGGGGTGCTGCAAGTGCCAGTCCTTTGGGGGTTTGTGGTGCTGAAGCCCTGGCTGTTGTCTGATGGCCCCTCATTTCCCATTGGAGCAGATGGCATACTGCCAGCACATTGGCGTGGAGTTCATGTTCATCAACGACCTGGAGCAGTGTCAGTGGATCCGGCAGAAGTTTGAGACCCCAGGCATCATGCAGTTCACCAATGAAGAGAAGCGCACGCTGCTGGCCAGGCTGGTCCGCTCTACCAGGTAGCCTGGGGGGCTTCACCTTCTCCGTATCTTCCCCAGGAGGTTTGCTCCTGGCCCGAGTGTCACCAGCTGAGTCACATCATCTGTCACCATCAGCTTAATGAGCAGGTTGACGCCAGTGAACTTCAAGTCTGGCAGGCTCAGGTGCTGGCAAAAAAACTGAAAATTTGGATAGTGCTGAAAGAAAAGGTCTAAAAATAAGCATTAAGTGCAGTACGGTGTTGGAGTGGGGGGAAATGGCCAGCTGAGCTCTGTGGGAAGACACGGAAGTGACTGTTGTGTGCTGCATGGTACCAGCTTGAGCATCAGTCAGTGCTGTGGTTCCCTTGGTGCAGTCCCTGCCCCTTCTCTGGTTTCTGCCCTCAGCTGTAGCCCTGGCATTGATCTCTCCCTTTGCCTTCTAGGTTTGAGGAGTTCCTCCATCGGAAATGGTCTTCAGAGAAGCGTTTTGGTCTGGAGGGATGCGAAGTGCTGATCCCAGCCTTAAAGACCATTATTGATAAGTCAAGTGAGAAGGGAGTGGATTATGTGATCATGGGGATGCCCCACAGGTAATCTTGCCTCAAGCCGTGGTGCTGCTTGGTGTGGGTAGAAGGCAGGAGGATGCTGCTGGGGTTTGGTACTGGAGGGCAAGTACCAAATGGATTTCTGCCATCACCTAATTGATCTTGGTTGGTGATGAACCTCAGCTGGAGATCTCAGGCCTTGAAGACCCCTGCTTATCAGGGTCTTTCCAGCTTCTTTGTAAATTCATCTGGAGAGGGGTGGTGGCTTGAGGTCAGAGCTGGAATCATACTGGAATCCCAGCACCTGCCTACTCGGGGGCATCTCAGCAAGTATGTAGGATGTGGTGTTGGCCAAACCATCCCTGTGCTGAGGGATCTTCAAACTCCTTCTGGGGAGTCCCTGTCTCTGAGTGACCCCACAGCCCTCGCAGGAGGAGTGGGCTGTACCAGTGGGGGTTGTAGGTCACAATCAGCACTCAATGGCTGTCATCAGTGGCCTTGCTTTTGCAGGGGACGCCTGAATGTTCTCGCCAACGTGATCAGGAAAGAGCTGGAGCAGATTTTCTGCCAGTTTGACTCCAAGCTGGAGGCTGCTGATGAGGTGAGATTCTTCCCTGCCTGCAGCAGGCTGCTGCTGCCTGTCCCTGAGCAGTCCCCAAGGGCTGTGGCTGCATTGTGCCACTGCTTCTGGTGTCACTCAGTGGCACTGGTGTTGCAAGGATTTCCGCATTGCAAGCACACCTGGATGATGGGAGCCTTCGTAGCGGTCAGTGCTGGTCTGTCCTTGCCTGTCCTGGGGTGACGTGTGCTGGTGTCTCCAGCACAAGCTTGGCTGTTGGCAGCTCTCCAGGGCATGAAGCAGCCTTGGAGTGGATGCTGAGAGAGGAGGGGAAGGTGGACAGGAGCAGAAGTTAATTTGTGCCCCTGATCCCCATCTGGGATTCTAAAGCAACTCTAAAAGCAGCTCTGTAACTGCAATAAACTCATGTTCCAAAACTTCAGCATCATAAGCTGGGATGATTTGGCTTTGGGGAAGCTGGGCTGGGCTGGCTTGATCCTGCCATGACCTTCAGTGGGATTTCAAGGTGAGAAAGGAGCAGCCTGGGGCCTGGAGGTGCCCTGACAGGGTACCTGGCCGCATATTGGGAATGGTGCCATGAATGGCCATGCTGCTGCAGCGTGTGTAGAGCTCAGGCAAGTGTTACCTGTTATTCAGGGTCTTTGCCCAACCCACCACACTTGTTTCATCCTCTCACACCTTCAGCTGTATTTAGATGGGCTGGGTGAATGTCTGGAGTTGGTGGTGGTTTGGCACCTGGAACAGGCTTTCCTGGGTGCCAGTTCAGCTCCTGCAGTAAGTGCCTGCTGTGTGTGGCAGTACCTCCAAGAAACGCCCCCCTCTTCCAGCCTTGGGGTCAGTGCTCCGCTGTCTCCTTCCATGCCCCAGAAGCTGCTCATGCTGCTGGGGGTGACTCTCTCCTCTCCACCAGGGCTCTGGTGACGTGAAGTACCACCTGGGAATGTACCACCGGCGGATTAACCGCGTCACCGACAGGAACATCACCCTTTCCTTAGTGGCAAATCCTTCTCATTTGGAAGCAGCTGATCCTGTTGTTCAAGGCAAGACTAAGGCAGAGCAGTTTTACTGTGGGGACACAGAGGGGAAGAAGGTGAGTGCTGCTCAGATGTGTGTAGTGAAGCGGCCTAGGCTGAATGGATTTTGGTGGAGACAGGCTGGTGGGAAAGTGAAGTAACTTGTCTGCTTTCTGCTTGATGTGCACCTTCCCCTGCTGTCACCCTGACTTTGCTCCTCCATCCTTCTGTTTTTCGAGATAACTTTGGGAGGGGCTTGCCCACCCTAGGCTCCCATTGCTGCTTTCTTCATCTCTAAACTGACTAGGCTGGACTGTGGGCACAGGAAATGAACAACCTGTGACGATGACTGGGGCATGAGGGGAACCCCAAGGCAATCCAAGCACCACATCTTGAGGGGCTTGGCAGCAGGATCTCAGTGTGACTAGAGATAACCATTCCTGGGACTGGGAAAGCTGGAGCTGGTAACAGGAGGCAGTTCTCTACACCCCAGTGGGAAGGGGCTGTGGGGAGCTGTTTGCTGTGTGATTCACTGCAGACCTGTCTCCAACCCCAAGAAGTGGAAGAGTGAGATCCAAAGTGCTTCCCTCCCTCCTACACCCCAAGGGCTGGATATAAATAGACAGATCCCTGTCCTTGCCTGGCAGGAGATGTCCTCAGCCAGCCCCTGGGATGGTGACAAAATAACATCAGTGGCTTTCAAGCTCCTGGGCCCACTCCTGCCCATGGGGCTTCTGGGCTGAAAGTGTGAGGGTACAGGGCTTTATTCTCTTCTTGCCCCAGTGAGGAAAAGGCTTTGCTTCGGGATGTATATATTTGGGAATGGGACTTGCTGCCCAGCTGGGGCATACTGGCTGTTGTTTGGCTGTCTGCTCAGGATGCCCCAAGTGTGCTGCCCTTGCTGGTGGGGTGGTGCTGGTGGCCACAGTCTCTGGTGTGTCAACCATGGCTGACTCCACTCCCATCCCTTAGGAAAGCATTGGATGTGTTGATGAGCTGTTCCATGCCCTTTCTGGGATGCTGAAAGCTCATGGGGAGGAGAGCTGGGCCCTTTCCTGGTGGTGCCCTGCTCACTGTCCCTGATGATCATCATGGCTTCCCCTCTCCCAGGTGATGTCCATCCTCCTGCATGGAGATGCTGCATTTGCAGGGCAGGGCATTGTGTACGAGACATTTCACCTGAGCGACCTTCCCTCCTACACCACCCACGGCACTGTCCATGTTGTGGTCAACAACCAGGTGAGGAGCAAATACCCTGTGCCTGTGGGTCTCTGGCAGAGCTGTCTCTGCAGGCTCTGGGGAAGGAAGTAGCTGGAACCAGTAGCAGCTGTTTCCCTGCCAGTGTTCCTGGCAGGAGCCCTAACCTGGGGTCAATAGGGAGTACTTCTCATCCAGCGAATCAACAGCAGCAGCTTTTGAGCCCAGTGTGGTGCACAGGTGATACAACCTGATGCTCAGTGTGCGAGGTCTGACAGGGCTGATCCTGTCTGCCGCCACAGAAACCAGAGGCGTTTCACTGGGAGCAGCCTGTCCCCACAGCTGCGGCAGATACCAGGATGTGCCACACAGGAGACAGGCAGGTTGTGCATCCACAGCCCAGCTGCAGCAACTGAGGTGCCCTTGGAACAGTGTGGAAAGTGTCTTGGGACAACAAAGTGCAGCTGCCTCACACCAAGCCAGCTGTGACACCAGCTGCATAGCAAAGCTGTGTCCCAAATCCAGTTGGTAACACTGTGCACATCCCATTTCCCCTCACTTGCTACAGATTGGCTTCACAACAGACCCTCGGATGGCACGCTCCTCCCCGTACCCAACCGACGTAGCCCGTGTGGTCAACGCGCCCATCTTCCATGTCAATGCAGATGACCCTGAGGCCGTTGTCTACGTGTGCAATGTGGCAGCAGAATGGCGAAGCACCTTCCACAAGGACGTGGTGGTGGATTTGGTAAGGAATGTGGCACAAGTCCCTGAAGCTGAGACTCTTCCAGGGGTGTGCTTGGGTCCCTCGTGGGCTGTTCGGGACCCTAGCTCACATGATCCAGGTAGCTCCCAAGTGCTTTTGGAGTGGTAGGTCACAGGCAGCTGCATTCAAAGGCTCTTTCCTCTCCTGGCAGGTTTGTTACAGGCGCAACGGGCACAATGAGATGGATGAACCTATGTTCACGCAACCCTTGATGTACAAACAGATCCGGAAACAGAAGCCAGTGTTGCAGAAATATGCAGAGCTGCTGATTTCCCAGGGAGTGGTAAATCAGCCAGAGTATGAGGTACCATCTGTGGGGCCTGAACGGAAAACTGCTGATGGCATCTCCAGGGAAAACTACTTACATGGTTCAGACTGGATGCGAACCATATGAAGGGCCCACATGGGCCTACAGGAACCATTTGCTTGTGCTTGTAACCTAAAAGTAGCAGAGCTGTGCTGGGGTTGGGCGCGCACTGCAGACCTGTCAGTGATGGAGTTCAGAGCCAAGGCTTGTCCCTGAACTGTGCCTGCTCTGAAAAGTGCAGGAACATCTAGTTTAAGGATCACCCTGTGATCGGCGTGGAACAGGCCATGCAGCTCTGGCCACTGTAGCACGGGCAGATCCTGTCCTGGTTCTGCTGCTTGGGCAGCTTGCAATGCAGAGGCTTTGCCAGCCCTGCTTGCCCTGGCACCACCTATCAGCATCAGAAGGGTTGGACGCAAGATGTCAGCTCTGAACGTAGCAGAGCTATGCCTTGGGGTACAGAGGTCCCAGCTGTGGCTGTGCTCTCTGGGGCTGAACTGCGCAGCTTTGGGACTTCCTGCTGTGGGGGCCACCTCTGCCCTCCAGCACCCTTGCAAGCTTACACTGAGGTCTTGTGTGGAGATCTGTTAATGTTGTTCTGCCTTTCAGGAAGAAATTGCCAAGTACGATAAGATTTGTGAGGAGGCCCATGCCAGATCCAAGGATGAGAAAATCTTGCACATCAAGCACTGGCTGGATTCACCTTGGCCAGGTAAGGCACTAGGAGTGATCCGGAGGCTGTAGCAAAGCACTCGGTCTCCAGAGCTATGGCAGCGATTTTCTAGTAAGCCATCCCACAGGGGAGGTTAGTGGTGCTCTTCCTGTTGCTGGTGTACCCACTTTTGCTTGAGGGTGTCCATGACCTAAGGTCTTCCCACGTATCTTGTAGCATGGGGTTTCTCCTTCTCCGACAGGTTTCTTCACTCTGGATGGGCAGCCCCGGAGCATGACCTGCCCTTCCACTGGCCTCAATGAAGAGGACCTGACGCACATTGGTCAAGTGGCCAGCTCGGTTCCAGTGGAGGATTTCACTATCCATGGAGGTATGAGCTCATGAAAGCTGTGCCAGACTGGAGATTTGTTCTGGAGAGATGTGAGATAGGGCTGGGATGTGGCCTGGAAGGAAGGGACGTATTGGACTGTTTCAATATGTGTGGGCAGCAGGTTAAGGGTGGGGATCCTCCCCCTGTGTGCTGCATTCTTGAGACCTTGCCTGGAACCCATGTCCAGCTCTGGGGGCCCCAGAGCAAGCAAAACCTGGACCTGTTAGAGCAGTGATACCAGTGCTGGAGCCCCTGTGCAGGAACTCCGAGAGAACTGAGTCTGTCTAGCCTGGAGGAAAGAAGGCTCCAGGGAGACCTTAGAGACCCTTCCAGTGCCTAAAGGAGCTTCCAGAGAGAGATTGAGAGGCACTTTGTACCAGGGCATGGAGCGATAAGACAAGAGGGAATGATTTGCCACTGCCAGAGGGCAATGTTAGATGGCATATTGGGAAGAAATTCTTCCCTGTGAGGGTGGTGAGGCCCTGGCACAGGTTTTCCACAGAAGTTGTGGTTGCCCTGGAAGTGTTCACGACCAGGTTGGACAGGGCTTGAAACAACTTAGTCTACTGGAAGGTGTCCCTTCTAGTGCAAGAAACCCCTATAGGAGGGGTTGGGCTGGATGTTCTTTAAGATTCCTTCTCAACTAGGCTCTATGAGAACTTGTTCACAAGGGAGCTGTGGGTAAGGGAAGTGAACCAAGGAATAGCTCTTCTTTGGAGCTGATCTTTCCCTGCAGTCCAGATTCCTCATCCATGGTTCTTCCCTCCAGAAGAGATGATTCCATTCCTCTGCCCATGGCACTTGCAGTCTGTCAGTCTCTGGGCTGGTTGTGGAACAAAGCTAGTGTCACTGGAGCTCTGTCTCATGCTGGCTATGAACTGGCACCTGTTCTGGCAGGTCTGAGCCGTATTCTGAAAACGCGTGGGGAGATGGTGAAGAACCGAACAGTCGACTGGGCCCTGGCAGAGTACATGGCATTTGGCTCCCTGCTCAAAGAGGGCATCCACATCCGCCTGAGTGGCCAGGACGTTGAGAGGGGGACATTTAGGTAAAGTCCTGCTTTTGGAGACTTCAAAGGCAATTCCAGCCCTTCTAAAATGGATCCAAAGGCTGAAGATTAAGTTACTCTTCTCCCTTTTCCAGCCATCGCCATCATGTCCTGCATGATCAGAATGTGGACAAGAGGACCTGTATCCCCATGAACCACCTCTGGCCCAACCAGGCTCCGTACACTGTCTGCAACAGCTCCCTGTCAGAGTACGGTGTCTTGGGTAAGTGAGTAGGTCTGTGTTCACTGCCTAGGATGAGGCTGCTCTGGAAGGGTAACCCAACCCTCCCACTGCCCTTCCATTCCTCAGGATTCGAGCTGGGCTTCGCCATGGCCAGTCCCAATGCCCTGGTGCTTTGGGAAGCCCAGTTTGGGGATTTCCACAACACTGCTCAATGCATCATCGACCAGTTCATCTGTCCTGGACAGGCCAAGTGGGTCAGGCAGAATGGCATTGTCCTGCTGCTTCCCCACGGCATGGAGGGCATGGTAAGGACTCCCCTTGCTCACCCTGGAGGCAGAACCCTGGACAGCAGTGGCACAGGCAGAGCACTGCTCATGACGTGGCAGTGCCTGATGGGTTCTCATGCTTGCCTTGTCCTGCAATGACCATCCCCCTTCTTGGTCCCCATAGGGTCCTGAGCACTCCTCTGCCCGCCCGGAGCGATTCCTGCAGATGTGCAACGATGATCCCGATGTCTTCCCCGTGAGTTGTAGCCCCCGTGGTGTGGTGCTCAGCCTGACCCTCCTGTGCCCTGGATTGGGCTGGGTGGAGGGCAGAAACAGCCGTGTGGGCTTAGCACAGTGGGAGTCAATGGCAGGAGGCATGGGATGCCTTGGTGTCATGCTGCCCCATAGGGTTTGGGGAAAGCTGGTGCCCAGGCTACACCTCCATGCAACCTGGGGCTGTGGTACAGTCCGAGGCTGAGGTGGCCCTGAAAGTGAGAGAGAGTTGCTGGCCTCCCCCATGACTAGACCAAGATGGAGGACATGGAGCCTCTCCCAGGTCTCTATGGGTCTCTGTGCTCTGGAGAGTGAGGGAAAGGAAGGAAGAGGGAAGGAAAGAAGGAAGGAAAGGGAAGGAGGGGAGGGAGGGCTGGGGACCACTCCTCTCCCTGCTGCTGGACCTGTGAGGCCAAGATGTACCTTGTGTTTCCTGAAATCCCCTCACCCATGCTGGCCGAGGCAGAAGCTGGATGACTTTGATGTGCGTCAGCTCTATGAATGCAACTGGATCGTCGTGAACTGCTCCACTCCAGCCAACTTCTTCCATGTCCTCCGGCGCCAGATCCTCCTGCCCTTCCGCAAACCGGTCAGTGCCAGCAGCTCCATGTCCAGCTTGATACCCAGGCAGGGTGCTGTGTCCCTGCTGGACTGGGATAGGGCTGGGGGCAGCTTCTTCCTGCACTTCAGATATGGGCAGTTGGCCTCTGCCTGACCAAAGACCTCATGGTGCTCAGGACTGGCTTGGTGCTTGATGTGCAGCTGCTGGCTTGTGTGGGCTGCAGGGGCTTGTGACCCCTTCCCAAACTCCACGGGGAGGTCAGGGTTGTTGGAGCCAACAGACACTGCTAATTCAGTGCAGTGTTTGCATAATACATAACCTAATTCAGCCACTTCTAGTCAGCACCAGCCATGAGACAGGCAGGTCCCTGGTAGCCCCCTCCACCTCTTCCCCAGGGGACATCCCGACTGCGATGGCTGGTGCTGTTGGGAATGGGTGCCCAATCTGGCAGAGCACTGCAGCTGAGTGAGAAGTGTATCTCTGGCAGCTGCTCCCTTGCTCAGGCAGGATGGGCAGGGGAGGGCAGGCAGGTGACTACTCCAGCACTGGCTTGTAGGGGAGATGTTCCTGGCAGGGCTGACCACCTTGCTCTGCCTTTTATCCCCCACTCCAGCTGATAATCTTCACTCCAAAGTCGCTGCTGCGCCACCCCGAAGCCCGCTCCAGCTTTGATGAGATGCTGCCAGGTACAAGTAGCACAGAGCTGCCTGTGTTCCCCCCGCGCCGCTCCACAGGGTGAAGGGCAGGAGCCTGTGGCCTTGGGTAAAGTCTGCCTGGCAGCAGCCTTCCCATGCTGGAGAGCGGCCGAGTGAGGTCAGGGCCTTCTCCTTGGCACATGGGAGCCTCCCCTCATTAGGGCTGAGCCTGGCACCCTCGGGAGACTTGGCTCAGTGGTGCTTCCTCCATCAGCAGCCACTTGCCGCTGGGATTTGGCAGCTCCAAGTGGCATGTGATGGTTTGTAGTGAAAGTTGTGCCTGTACCTGGGTCAACTAACTGCCTGAGAGGCCTGACTCTGCCTCTCAGGGTCCTGGAAGGGGCTGGCATGGGATACGGGTGCAGTGGCTGCTGGCACAGTGCTGTGAACTGCTGTGGCTCAGGGTGCCGTTCTCTTCCTTGGCAGGCACCCACTTCCTCCGTGTCATCCCTGACAGTGGCCCTGCGGCCCAGAACCCTGAGCAGGTGAAGCGGGTGCTGTTCTGCACCGGCAAGGTGTACTATGACCTGACCCGTGAGCGCAAGGCCCGGCAGATGGAGGCTGATGTGGCCATCACCAGGGTGGAGCAAGTGAGCAGGGTCCACTGCCATGCCTGTGGGCTGGGGGTTCCCTGAGATGCTGCCCCATGTCTCCAGTGACACCATTCTGTGTCCCTTGCAGCTCTCCCCGTTTCCCTTTGACCTCCTCCAGCAGGAAGCTCAGAAATACCCAGCTGCTGAGCTGGTTTGGTGCCAGGAGGAGCACAAGAACCAGGGCTACTACGACTATGTCAAACCCCGGCTTCGCACCACCATCAACCGTGCCAAGCCTGTCTGGTAAGGATGCAGGGGGTGGCTGTGAGGCTGGGAGGGCATTTGTCAGTACAGACCCTTCTCATGGCCCACCTTCTCCCTGGCAGGTATGCAGGGCGGGAGCCAGCAGCTGCCCCTGCCACCGGCAATAAGAAAACTCACCTGACAGAGCTGCAGCGGCTCCTCGACACGGCCTTCAACCTCGATGCCTTCAAGGACATGGCCTGAGCGCCAGCACGGCATGGCATGCTCCTCTTTCTGTCTGTCCATCTCTCTGTTCTTCATTCACCTCCCCTCCTCAACTACAGATCTTGTCAACCCCACATTGGTGCCTGGAGTCCTTGTCTGCTTTGTGCCATGGTGGCACAGGTGCAGCCAACCCTGCGAGTGTGAGGGTCTGGGGGCTGCCTGCTGTGCCTGCATGGTGGGTAAGACCCATGGCCCTCCAGACCCCTGGAACAACTGGTCCCTGGGGCTCTTCTCTGAGGGTGTCCCATACCACCCAAGAGGGACTGGTCTCCACAGCTTTTCTATGGGGGTTTTCAGTGCAATGAGTCAGATTCTTCACAGTTCCTCAGTCTTGGACTTGCCCCTGTACAGCCCCTGCATCTTGGAGGAGGGAGATAGGGCATCTGCAGGTCCTGAGGGCCCAGGCAGGTGTGAGAGTGCTGTTCCCCTGTCTCAGTTTTGCCTGTCCTTGGGGAGCCCATTTTTCTCCTCAGTGTCTGCACCATCCCGCAGCTCTGAGGCACCACGGGGACAGGGCTGGTGCTAAGTGGTGTTTTCTCTCATTGGAGATCCTTAGTTGGGGTGGAGGGAAGTCATCCCCGAATGGGGCTCATTTTTGGCATTTCCAGAGCCCACCGCGTCCTCCCGTAGGAGGTCCTTGGGGGATGGAGGCGACCAGGGCAACCTCAGCTGGGATTCCCTCTCGGTGCCCCCAGAACCCACCGCGGCTTTTCGGTGCGACGCTGGTCTTTCAGCTGCAGGAGGGAGGGAGGTCGGGGAGGGGTACGCGTGCCACACTCCCGGGCATACCCGTGGCTGTGCTGTCACCCACCGGGTCGCACATGGTGTCACCGCACGCTGTCCATGCGGCGCTGGCGCAGTCCGCGTCCCTGCGCGCAACCCGTTCACACGCTCGCGCGTGCAAGGTGCCGTATGCACGCGCGTCTCGCGGTCCCGCCGCTACGGTCGCAGCGCCCGTCGTGCTGCCGCACGCGCGCTGCCCCTGGCGGGGAGCACGGGGCACGCGGGGGCGCGCGCTCCTCCGCTCCCCGGAGCCCGGGCCGTTCTTCGGCGCTCGGCTACCCGCGCCTGGCGGGGCGGGGGCGGGGCCTACATACCGACGAGCGCGCGGCCCCATTGTGCGCGGCCGCGGCACGGCCCCGCCTCCCGCGGAGCTGCGGCCGCGCGCGGCTGAAGATCCCGCGCAGCCTCCGCGCAGCCGCGCGCGCCCCGCGCCGCCAGGGCCATCTTGGGCCGCCGCCGCGGTGAGAGCGGGAGCGCCGGGCGGGGGCACGGAGGGGGAAGATGGGCGGGGTGGCGGTGCCCCCGCGGGCCCCCTCCGCCGTGGCGGGGGTGGTGGGGGCGGTTGCCATGGCAATGGGGGGGGCCCGGCCCCGGGGCCTGTGCCTGCGGTGCTGCCGGGGAAGGAGTGGAGGGGGCTGTCACCTCCGGCGAGGGGCGCCCGGGGCCGGTGGCTCCATGGTGGCGGCTCCCGGGAGCCGGGGTAGGCCCAATGCGGGTGATCCCTCTCCGTGTCTTTCCTCGCGGCGACCCCGTCTCCGCTGCCCTCCCGCGCCGCCGGGAGGAACAGAAAGCGCCGGTGACCCCGCGGGCCCCCGGTGCCGGGCCCGGCTGGAAATACCCCGGGCAGCGGGGTGCAGTGCCGGGCGGGGGGCCGCGTCCCTTTCCCCGGGAAGTCCCCGTGGTTCCTCCCGGCCGCAGACGCGCGGGGGAAGCCCCCGGCGCCCGCCGCCCCAGGGAGGTCTGACGCCGCGTTGGCCGGCGCGGGGGCGGCCCGGAGCGGGGTGGCGTGTGCCGGCCGGCGCCCCGTGCCAGCCGCAGGCCGCACGCCAGGTCCCGGCCGCGGAGGCTGGGGGATCGCGAAGCCTACGGGCTGTCCCCCCCGCCCCGCCCCGGCCTCTCCGGGGGCGGCTGCCCCTCACCCGCCGCTCCACTGCTTCCCGCAGCCCCAGTGACAGACGGTGCCGCCGTCCCGCAGTGCCCGCCGCGGCCTCGGAAGACCCAGCCCACACCCGCTGATGAGCTCCATGAACCCCATGAAACCCTCGCTGCCGCCTGCGCCCCACGGGTGGGCGCCGGGGCAGCGTCCCTCCATCCACTCATGCACCCGTCGCCCCCTCCATCCCTCCATCCTTTCATGCATGCATCCATGCATCCATCCCCCTGTCTGTCCGTCCATCCCTTCCATTCTTCATCTCTCCATTTCCTCAATCCCTCCATCCCCCAGTCCCCTCTGTCCCTCCATCCCTCTGTCCTTCATCTTCATTAATTTGTTTTTCTTTATAGTGATGGTTCATTTGCATACGAGGCTGTTCCTTGGCAACCAAGCACCAATCAGCCACCGGGATCCCTCTCCGTGGTAACCACTGTCTGGGGTGTCAGCAACCCCTCCCAGAGCCAGGTACCAGCAGCACCCCTGCCCCAGGAACCCCCCAGACCTGGATGCCACTGCCCCTGCCTGACCCACTGCCTCCCACTGCACCCTCCAGGTTTTTGGCAGCCCCATGGGCCCTGGGGGGAGCAGCTCCAGTACCCCACTGATGCCTGGCATGGCAGGCACTGGCTCAGGCATGAGTTCACCGCCATTCCTGCCACAGCAGCCCTTCGCTGAGGGGGCACCAGGGAAGGGGTATGTGCAGCCAAGTGTCTATGGCCGCAACGCCTACCCCGGTGGGCCGGGCTTCGCTGCCAGGTAAGGCCACCCCTGTGCTTCATGGCCTGGCATGTGCCCTGCTGCAGGGCCACTGCATGTGCCTTTCTGCTTCTCTGTTCCCCAGCTACAATGGTGGCCCGAGTGGTCCTGGAGGGATGGGGCTCCCCTCGCATGCCAGCCGGGCCACTGCTGATTTCACCCAGGCAGCAGCTGCTGCTGCTGTGGCCGCGGCTGCTGCCACAGCCACAGCCACAGCCACAGCGACGGTGGCAGCACTGCAGGAGAAACAGAGCCAGGAGCTGAGCCAGTACAGTGCGGTAAGGGCCTGGCTGTGGCAGAACCGGGGTGCTGACAGCCCCTCCTGCCCTGCCGTGACCCCTCTCTCTTCGTTGCTGCAGATGGGCACAGGGCAGTCTTTCAGCAGCCAGTTCCTGCCCCATGCCGGGCCCCGTGGCCCCAACAGCATGAGCCCGGCTGGCATGGCAGGTGTTGTGGCCCCTTCTGGTGTCTCCCCTGTGAGCATGAGCCCAGTGCGGGTGCCCAGCACTGGCCCCCTCTATGGTGGGCAGCGAATGCCTCAGCACACCTACGCTGGCTCTTCCCAGAGCCAGCAGCTGCCCCGCCAGGGCCTTAAGCGGGCATACTCCAATGAGGTGAGTGCTGCGTTGGTGAAGGCTATGGCATACGGTGACCCTCTTTCCCACTGGTGCTGACTCCCTGGCCCCACAGGGGTACCCAGCACAGCAGTACCTCCAGGGCGGGCAGTACACTGCAGCTGGTGCCCAGTACGGCCCCAGCGCCCCCCAGTCTTCCGTTCCGTCCCCCTCATACCCTGGCCACAGGCTGCAGCAGAGCATGGGCCAGTACCTCTCCGCTTCAGGCAGTGCTGGACCCTATTACAAGGTACCACAGGGGGAACGGTGGGCAAGGGGTGGAGGTCCGGGTGTCTGCCATCCCCCGGTGCCAGCCCCTGGAGATCCTCCTCCTCCCATAGCCAGCCGACCAGTTCAATGGGCAGAGCACCAGCTTCAGCACCTACAGCCAAGCAGCCATCAATGGGGTGAGTCTGGCAGCAGGTGGGGCGGGGGCTGTGCTGGCCTGGCTGGACGCTGAGGGTGCATGCTGCCTCTACAGCCGGGCCGGTCGCTGCCGGGGTACCCCAGCTCGCCGCTGGCCGGGAACCCCACACCGCCCATGACGCCAGGCAGTGGTATCCCCGCCTATGCGTCCCCCGGTCAGGATGTCAAGTCACCCTTCCTGGCAGACATGAAGCCCAGCGTTGCCCCCCTGCACCCATCCCCTTCGGGTAGGTGTCCCTGATATGGGTGAGAGAGGCACTTCAAAGAGATGACCCCCATGCCTCAAGAAGCATCGCTTCTAGCAGCTCTGTGGCCTTTGGCCCTTTAAATGGAGGGTGGGAGGGGCTTCAGAGAAGAGGGCGTGACCACTGGCAGAGTTGGGGGCTGATTGAGGCAGGGGTGGGCTGCCTGTGGGGGTGGGACAGTAATGGGAGGGACTTGTTAAAGGGGTGTGGCCTCAGGGGACGGGGCTTTATCAGGAGTTGTGATTTAATGGGGGGCTTCTGCTTTTAGGTGGGAACATCTGGATTGGGAGAGCTTGGATAGGGTGTGGTTTCCTGGAGCAAGCGGGAGGAATCTTCGGTGGGATGGGCTTCCTCCTTAGGGGTCGCAGGGGGGTGGTCACCAGAGGTGGGGCCACTTTGAGTGGGAGGAGCTCCCTTCATGGGACTCCTGTTTCCCGGGGGGGACGGCCGCAGAGTGGAGGTTGGGCTTCCTGCAAGGTGGATCCTTTGTGCAGTGGGCGGGGCGCGGCTGGGGCGTGGCCAGGGTGTGGCTGAGGCCCGGGGTGGGGAAGGTGTCGGTTTTTCTGATGGCGGAGGTGTCTCGCAGGGCCGGCCCCCGGCGAGGAGTTGCGACTGACCTTCCCGGTGCGGGACGGTGTGGTATTGGAGCCCTTCCGCCTGCAGCACAACTTGGCTGTCAGCAACCACGTCTTCCAGCTCCGTGACTCTGTCTACAAGACCCTCATGATGAGGTGGGGGCCTTGGAGCGCCTTTTGTAGTGTCACACGGTGCTGCTTGCGGGATGCTGTACGGCATCGTGTGGTGTGGTGTGAGGCTGTGCTGGGCAGCACAGCTGCGCTCTGCATGGTGCCGTGTGGCCTGGTGTGGCTTGGCACGGCGCTGTCCTGCATCATAGTGCAAAGTGTGGCTTGGCGCAGCTGTACCTGCCATGGTTCAGTGTGGTGTCATGGTATTTGGCATGTTGTGGCACAGCCTGGCAGTTTGGGGTGTGGCTTGGCATGGCACAGCACAGCACGGTGGGACGTGGTGTGGACTGGCACAGTGCCATGCTGTGGGGTTTGTCACAGTGCCATATGACACAGTGTAACAGAATGGCTTACCACTGCTTGGTTCTGCATGGCTTGGAGCAGCATGCTATGGTGACACATGGTGCAGTGGCTCGCGTGTGGACACACCCCCTGCCCACACCCTGCCTGCCCTCAGGCCTGACCTGGAGCTGCAGTTCAAGTGCTACCACCACGAGGACCGGCAGATGAACACCAACTGGCCGGCCTCCGTGCAGGTGAGCGTCAACGCCACGCCGCTCACCATTGAGCGTGGTGACAACAAGACCTCCCACAAGCCGCTCTACCTGAAGCACGTCTGCCAGCCTGGCAGAAACACTATCCAGATCACTGTCACCGCCTGCTGCTGCGTGAGTCACAGGAGGGTACCAGGAGAGGGAGGGTGGTGACTGGGGCCGCAGCTCAACCTCCCATCTTTCCACAGTCCCATCTGTTCGTTCTGCAGCTGGTGCATCGGCCCTCGGTGCGCTCAGTGCTGCAGGGGCTCATCAAGAAGCGCCTACTCCCTGCTGAGCACTGCATCACCAAAAGTGAGCACCTGGGTCCTTGGGGGTCAGGAGGATGCACCGTGGCAGGGAGGCCACAGCAGGATGGGGGTGATGGTGCACTATTGCCCAGGTGCCACCACAGTGCCACTCCATCCCAGTGTCCTGGTTCTGACTCTCGCCCCCACCTTCCCAGTCAAGCGCAACTTCAGCAGTGGGACCATCCCGGGGACACCAGGGCCCAATGGTGAGGACGGCGTGGAGCAGACAGCCATCAAGGTGTCCCTCAAGTGCCCTATCACCTTCCGGAGGATCCAGCTTCCAGCCAGGGGTCATGACTGCCGGCACATACAGGTACGGGTGGTGATGACAGGGTGCTGGGGGTATCCCCCACCCAATATCCTGCCCCCTCCATCTCAGCTGCTGCTCTCTCCCACAGTGCTTTGACCTGGAGTCATACCTGCAGCTCAACTGCGAGAGGGGGACATGGCGGTGTCCTGTCTGCAAGTGAGTGGGGGCTGCAGTGGAGCCATGCCCTGGTGTCCCTGCCTGTAGGGTATGGGTGTGTGTTTCACTGCCTGTGGGGGATGTATTTCCTGTCCTGGAAGAGGAGTAGTTCTTGCCCTAGGGGGAGATTCCTGTCTGGTGGGGGTTCCCTTATCTCACCCTGCCCTCACTCTGCCTGCAGTAAGACAGCCCTGCTGGAGGGGCTGGAGGTTGACCAGTACATGCTGGGCATTCTGATCTACATCCAGAGGTAAGTGCCTTCCCTTCAGCTGTCTGTCATCCATGCTTGGTCCTGTGCCACCCCTGAGGGGCTGAGCAGCCAGTGTCCCCAACCTCACCTCCCTGTCCTTCCTGCTGCCCCCAGTTCAGAGCATGAGGAGATCACCATCGACCCGACCTGCAGCTGGAAACCTGTCCCTATCAAACCTGATGTCCACATCAAGGAGGAACCAGATGCGCCAGCGCTGAAGCGGTGCCGGACACTCAGTCCTGCGCACATGGTGCTGCCCAACATCATGGAGATGATCGCGGCCCTGGGGCCTGGCTCTGTGCCCTTCCCAGCATTGTCACAACCTCCAGTGGGGGCTGCCACTGACTACGGCACCCCGGGTACGGGGGGACCCATGAGGGACAGGACTGAACCCCATCCCTGTGTGTGTGTCCCCCAATTGCCCCATTTCCTCTCCCAGGTTCCAGCTTTCTGGGTCCTGGGGGCTTCCCAGAGCCTTTCGCTGCCCCTGGCGTACCTGGCACCTCAACGCTGAGTGACTTCACACCAGGCCCCCCCTCCATTTCCTACCAGCCCAACATCCCAGGTGGCCTTCTGGCCCCTGAGAAGCCTCCTGTGCCCCCTCTGCCTGCACAGGTCAGCTGGGCTATGGATGGGGGAACACCCCCCAAGCCCCCATGTCTCACTGTGGGAGGGGTGGGGGATCCCAGGGAAGGGAAGGTCTCACGGCTATGCTGTTTCCCCCCACTCCTCAGCTTCCCCCACCGGGACGAATGGAGCCGTCCCACCCCGCAGTGCAGGCGGGGCTGCACAGCACTCCCTCGGGCAGCCAGCCGGCCTCCACACTGCACTCCCGGAGCGCAGTGGCACGGCAGCCCCTGGGAACCCCGGCCCACACTGCTGACCTCGTCTTCCCCCCTGCACCCAGCATGGCCGCGGCAGGTGATGGCTCGGAGCCTACCCTCGACGTGAGTACTCATGGGGGTGGACAAGGGTCCTGCTGCTGGCTTGGGACACCAGCTGCTGCAGGGGGGTGGGCAGAAGCTGCAGGGAGCCGATCATCACACACTGCCACCCCCAGCTCCTGCCCGAGCTGACGAATCCTGACGAGCTGCTCTCCTACCTGGGGCCCCCCGACCTCCCCAGCAGCAGCAACGATGACCTCCTCTCCCTCTTCGAGAATAACTGAGCCATCCTCGCCCCCCTCCCGGGGTTGGAGGGCAGCACTGTGTGCCCCTGCCCGCTGCAGAGCTGGGACCCCCCCACAGCGGAGGCTTTCTCAAAGGGCTGCGATGGGACAGAGGGGCTGAGCCCCCCCAGAAGCACAAGGCTGTACATAGTGTAGAAACACTACTGCTCCCGTGAGACTCCCCATATTTAAAGGCAAGTGCGTCACTGCGGGGCTGCTCGTGCCCCCCATCAATGTGCAAATGCTGCTGCCCCTTATACCGCACGGGTCTGGTGTGGGGTGCGGAGCTAAGTTCCCGCTGCCCCCGCGCCGAGCTGCCCTGTATGTCCCGACGGCTATTAAAGGATCCTTCTGCAGGGTCATGTGTGTCCCTCCGTCTTTTGTCATCCCGCTGTGGAGCTGGCCCCGCAACCCCTCTCCGGGCAAGCAGGGGAGATCCTCGGTTGGCGGGCGGATCCAGCCCTATCTCCGGGCAGAGGGGGGAGTGTGTGTCCCGCGTAGCGAGGGAATTCTGCCCTATACCCGAGGAGCGGCGGCCCCGGCCAGATGCTGAACCGGACCTGTGGTGTCAATCATTAACCGGGGCCGGCCGGGCGGTGCTGCAGTCCAACGGCGGAGAGGGGGGGAAGGGGACACCGGGCGGTGGGCTGCCAGGGCTAGGCCGCAGTTCCAAGCCCCACACACCCTGGTACCGCCGCATCCCCGCCACCCTCCTGAACCGCCCCGCACGGCGGCCCGGCGCCGCACCCACCTCCCCTCTGCCTGTCCCACTCCCGCCCCATCCGCCCCTCTCTGCTCTCCGCACAGCGCATGCGCGCCGCGCCCTGCCCAGCACCGAGCCGCGGCCCGCGCCCCGCCCGCGCTTTTTTCCCCTTCCCCCTCTTTCAAAGGTGCCGCTGCCGATTGGTTTTCTGCCCTGCCACTCCGCCACTCCGCCAGCGGCCGTTGGTCGGCGCTGCGGAGGAGGCGGGCCCTCCTCGATGCTATATAAAGGGCGGCGGGGGGCAGAGCTCCTTCTGCTGCGCCGCGCCTGCCGCACGGACGATTGTCTGCTTCTCTGCTCGTGTCTCGCCATGGCCAACCCCGTCGTCTTCTTCGACATCTCCGCCAATGGCGAGCCCCTGGGTCGCGTCACCTTCGAGGTGGGCGCGAGGGGCGACTGGGGAGGGGCGGGGGGCGCCGTTGCCATTTCCTTGCCCGGCGCGTGGGGCCGGTGGGGAATCAGCAGGCGCCGCGCGTGCGCGACGGGGGCGCGTTGGTGTTGGCTGCGGGACTGCGGCGCCCCTGGCCCGGCCGGGCGAACAAAGGGCCCCGCAGCGTCGAGCTCGGCGAGCTCGAGGAGCGGCGGCGCGATGCCAGCCTGGGGCGCACCATCGCCCAGGGGAGTCTGATCGCACCTGCTCCGGTATTGCTGGTTCCCCGTTACCGCTGGCCTCGCCAGCACGGTGTTCCCGCCGCGCATCCGCTCCGCCCCGGGCCCCAGAGCGCGCGGCAGTTCCCCCCCCCACTGCGGGTCGCGGCCGTGGCTGCTACGCCGCCATTTTATCGCAGGGCCCCCGGAGCATCGGGATGAGCCGTGTCGAGCCCCTGGGCAATGCTGCTCGATCTGGGGATGCCGGCGGAGAGTGCTGGCAACCCGATCGCCGGGGGATTGCCGCTGGAGGGCAAAGCATTTGTCAGCTCGCCCGGGGCGCAGAGCATCCCTGGAACGTCTGGGCCTGCTCCGGGCGCCGCGGCTGCTGCAGATTCGGGGCCGCGCTCCCGCACGGGTGGCGCATCCAGCCCAAAATCCTCCTGAAGCTTTGGGAGGCGGCGTCCGCGCCCCACCCAGGAAGGCTTCAGGCACATTAATGTTTAATTTAATCCAGGCCAGCGGAACGAATGCTTCTGTGCCCCGCTGGTGAGATGCACGATGCCGCAGCTGCCAGTTCAGAGCTTGCAGATAACAGAGTGAGGCAGGGAGGGATCTAAAGCTGCTGCTACGGCTGAGAAGCCGCTGCCCATAGGGGATCCCTGGGTTCCAAGCAGTGTCTGGGGGAATTCCCGCGGTCTGAAGGTGGCCTTTGGGAGTGGGGGGCAGTGGCCAGTCACCAGCTGAAATTTGACAAGCATCTTTCCTGTCTTCACAGCTCTTTGCAGACAAGGTCCCGAAGACAGCAGGTTGGTAAAGCAACTTTGGCTTCACTGCAACTGCACCAAGCCCTAGTACTGTGCTGAACTCTCGATTATTAAATAAAGCTGTTCATGGTGGGGTTTTATTTCCTTTGCAGAAAATTTCCGTGCTCTGAGCACTGGTGAGAAGGGATTTGGCTACAAGGGGTCCTGCTTCCACAGAATCATTCCTGGGTTCATGTGCCAGGTGCGTGGTGCTTCTGCTGCAGCGGATAGGTGGGTGGGTGAGGTGATCTGGCACTCAGGTGGGTTTTGGAGTTGGATGCTGGCAGGTTTAGGGTGGGAGATTGGTTCTGCCTCTTTTCTGCACCCATGACTTGAAATGCTGCCTTTTTACAGGGTGGTGACTTCACACGCCACAATGGCACTGGAGGCAAATCCATCTATGGGGAGAAGTTCCCAGATGAGAACTTCATCCTGAAGCACACGGGCCCTGGTATCCTGTCAATGGCCAATGCCGGCCCCAACACGAATGGCTCCCAGTTCTTCATCTGCACTGCCAAGACTGAGTGGTGAGCTGTGGGCTATGGGAGGAGAAGCTTGGGGATCTGCATCTGGAGAGGTCTTGTGTTGAGGGGACATCAGGGACCAGCTGTGACTGGTGCTTCTCTGGCAGGTTGGATGGCAAGCATGTCGTCTTTGGCCGTGTCAAGGAGGGGATGAATGTGGTGGAGGCCATGGAGCGCTGTGGCTCCAAAGACGGCAAAACGAGCAAGAAGATCACCATCACTGACTGCGGGCAGCTCTCGTAAACTCTCCTCTCACCGACTAACCAATCCTTGGGCAGCCCAGGCACCGCACCCTGCTGCAGCTCTTACCCATTCCTTCTCCAGTCCTGATGTACTGCTGCATTTCTACTGGGTCATGGTCCCACTGGGCCGCAGTTACCTTCGAGTCTAAATAAAACGAGTTAAACTACATGCAATGTAGCAGTCCCCTTCTATCCCCAGCTGGGGAGGGCAGGGTTTGGCACTGGTGGGGGAGGAAAATGAAGGTGTTGAGGGGGCAGGAGGACCCCTGCTGGTGAGGTGGTTACACCAGGCTCCCAGTAGGATCCAGAGTGAAAAGATTAAGCTGGTCTGGGCGCTGAACTGATCCATTGGGATCCCCAGTGTTTTGGCTGGGGTAGGGTTCTGTTCCTTTACCCACTGCCTTACACTTGTCAGTGTGAGAGGGGCAGTGACACCCACCTTGGGACGCTTTGTGGGTCTGTTTCAACAGGTGACATTTGGCAGAGCTGGTGTGACCTGTCCTGAGAAGATGAGGTTCCCAGTTTATCTAGTAAGGGAGAGTTCCATCTGCCATCTTCCTATTAAGGCAGCCTAGTTTGGAGGTGATGCTCTGTCATGGGTAATCCCAGTGGTCCCTGTTGAGGGGTACTGGTCCCAGTTGGGGCTCCCCAGCTCTTAAAGTTCCAGGTTTGCCACAGTTGCAGTCAGCAGCGGGGTGATTGGTGTGCCCAGTTCAAGGCTGGGTGCCCAGCTCCAGGGTGATTCAAGTGCTTATAGTTTAAAGGTGCTTGGATGGGAATAAACTAGGATCCTGTTGGTCCAGCAAGGCAAGGTCTGGCCCCTTTCCTCCTTTTGCAGCACACGTGCAGTATCCAAAACGCGCTGAACTCACATCCCCTGCACCTGGAGCTGCACCACCACAACCCACATGTGGGCTCTGCCTTGGATGAACCCTGGTGTCAGTGAGGTGACCCCACAGTGCTGGCAGTGCAGCCCACACGATCTGACGGGCAGATGAAGCCAGCAGCAGCTGCTGCCCCATCACCCCTGGACTGCAGAGGAGGTGTGGAGGGCTTTTTGGTGACACACAAGAGACAAGGCAGGGAAAATGTTTCTGTGAAGCACCAAGGTGGTATGCGGGAAGTTTTTCTGTGCTGCCCCAGGCAGACCTGCCCTTTTCCCTGTGGGGGTCTGGCATGCCATCCCTCCACAGCCCCCGTGCCCAGTGCCTCCCTCCAGCTCCTGCCTCAGCCCCATAGTGCTCTGAGCCCCTGGCTTCCCTTGGGGCCCAGGCACCCCCTGAGGACTTTCCACTCAGGCTGGCCTGGAGTGCAGGGAAGGCTCCCTACAGCTCCTGCTCTTCACTGTCATCTCCCTCACACTGGCAGCCTGCACAGGGGAGGACAGCCAGCTGTTGCCTCACAACGCTTCTCCACACCTGGGACAGACCTCTGGCACAGCCACACCAGTGCCCCCTGGGAAGGGGCATGCAAATGTCACAGAGCATTGCCTCCCCAGCAGCAAGACCAAGGGTGACCTCTGGCCTATAGCAGCAAGTTGTGGCCATTGGATCCACATTCAGCCCTAATTCTGCTCTTGCATTTTCTTCATGAGATGAACAGCTCTTCTTTGGATGGAGACTATAGTTGCAGTTCTGAAGGGAAAGAATATTGAGCAGCACCATTACATGCACGAAAACCCAAGACTGGGAGAAAGCTGCAAAACGTGCCCAGAAACTACAGCTGTTTGGCCAAGGCCATAGTATGGGCTTCAGCTTAAGCAGAGGTGAACACAGAGTACTGCCTCCTCCTCAGCCTGCCTGGCTCCCAATCTCATCCTCGTACCAGTGAGCCCAGGAACAGTATTTCATGCCCCACACACACTGCTACTGTCACTCACAGTATCTGCCTCCCCCACCTCATACAAGAACTGGTAGGTTCCTGGGTTTGCTGTTGTTATAACCGAGACACACCTGTGCTCCTGGTCTGTATTTATCATTCTGCCTTTATTCTGAAACCACTAATTGCCCCCTGAAGCTGTCCAAGTGTGGGTTCTGTTTCTGTGGGGTCTGAAGGGCTCTGGGCTGGTCCTGCAGTGCACATCTGGTTGAGTTGGGCAGCTGTGGGGATCAGGTGGTGGCATATGTGTCAGGTGCCTAGCTAGGCTGGGAGGGGCCAGTTCCCTGGTGCTCTGTGGGAGATGATCTGGTTTTCCAGGCACAGGTAATGAGTGTTGGTTCGTGGCCCAGCTCTTAGAAGTGCTGGGGTGAGCCGGTCAGCTGTTCAGGCACAAGGGATGGTTGCTGGGGTAAGAATGGTTTGCACCTTCTCCATCCTACCTTAAGGAAGAAAGGATGACTATTGATAGCTGAGTCAGTGTGGTCCATATGAGTGGGGGCAGGGCATTCTTCTGGAATGCTGGGATGCCAGAACTCCCAGGACAGTTTCTCCACAGCCAATACAAGGGAGGAAGAGACATTGCCTTTGTACTTCTGAACCAGGTGAGCCACTTCACCATCAATGCCTCTCTGTCTCTCCAGGCCCTCACTGCCAGTGAACTGGGAAATTAGTTACTCCACATGGATCATGTGCATTGAGCTTTGTCTGGATATCTGGGTAACTGTGCATCATGAGGCTGACCCCTTGACACATGTCTGGGCTCTTGGTTCAGCCTGATGAGAATTTACAATGAACATTGCAGCCCTGATGGGTGGGTTGTGACACCTGCCTTTCTTTTCCACTCCCCTCAATCTGGAACCTGGCAATATCCCCCAGGGACTCACAAATTCCCCTGGGACTCCACAGATCTTCCAAGAATCTCCCCAGATCCATTTTGGGAACCCCCCCAAAAAGCCGCTGGGACCCATCCAAATCCACGCCAGGACTCCCAGGATGCCCTTGAATCTTCTCAACACCCCAGGGATGCCTTGGTACCCCCCAACAGCCAGATTTGAGTCCCTCAAATCCATCTTGGCACCCTCAACATTCATCAGAAGCCCCTTCCAACTTTTGTCACCCAACTCCTGTCCCCCAAATCTACCCAGGGTCCCCGCAAATCAACTCTGAAAACCCCAAATCACCCTCGCCCCCCAACAACCCCTGGGCCACTGCACTCCCCTAGACCCCCAAATCCATCTTGCACTCCCCAAATCAACCCTTGGATCCTCACAAACAACCCCTGGGACACTCCAAATCCACTCAAGGACATCTTGACCCCTCAAAATCAACACAGGATCTCACCCCCCACTCCTTACACCATCCACTCCCTGGGATGCCTCTGGTAGCCCCCAAATGTAACCTGGAAATTTTCTCCCTCCCAGAACTCCCTCAAACACCTACTGGGACCCTCCAAACCCCTCCAGACTGCCCTCTCCTCAGTCTACCCTGGAATACCAAATTCCACCCTTCCACCCTCAGAACCCCCACAGACACTTTCTGGAACCCTCCAACCCCCTCAACTGTACTACACCCCAGAGAGACTGGGAATCCTGTCCCCCCAAAGACCCTCCAACCCCCATTAGATGCCCCCAAATCCACCCCAGGATTTCCCCAGACACCATCCAGGACCTCCTGGGGTTCCTCACTACCCTCTGGATCCCCCAAATCCATCCTGAGAAGCACAAACATCTGCTGAGAAGTCCCTGGGACCCCCTAAACACTCCCTGGAACCCACCTCTACTCAGAGGCCCTCCCCTCCACACTGTTCTGGCCCCACCATGTCCTTGCCCTTCCCCCACCACGTGGTGGCCTTGTCCTCCTGCAGTGTCCTTCTGTGCCTCCTGATGTCCTTGTGTCCACCCATCCCCCAGAGGCCTCCCAGACTGGAGGCTCTTCCTGTGGCTCTTCCCCTGTGGGCACTGTCTCCCTGTCCCATTACATTGTCCCTAGAGGGTTGTCTCCATGCCCCCAGGGTGTCATTGGGTCCCCCTTTCTGGACGTCCCCAGGGGGGTGCCCACCAAGTCTCCATGCCCAGGATATCCCCAAGATGTCACCCCCTTGTCCCTCTACCAGGGTGTTCCCAAGGCATCCCAGTCCAGTGTGTCCCTGTCCCTGGGCTGTCCCCACAGTGTCCCCAGGCTGACAACCAGGGTGTTCCCATGTCCCTGGTATGTCTCCAAGGTCTCCCTAGGGTGATGGTCCCATATCAGGATGTCCTCATGTCTTCCCACAGCCCTCCTCCATCCTCCTATGCCCCTCCACATCATTCCCACTCCTGTGCCTTCCATGACCCTCGATGTCTCCATGTCCCCCATATCCCACTCATGCCTCCATGGCCCCACGTGTCCCATCATGTCCCACATCCCTCTATGTCCCCTAACATTCCCCATGTCCTCCTGTTCCCCTACATCCCATTCTCCCATCCCCTGTCACATGTGCAGGAACTCTGCTTGGTCTTCACTCAGGGAGCCCTACCATAGGTATGGCCCTGCTGGTGCTGCAGGAGGTGAGGGCCAGGGGGCTAAGGGTGGTCCAAGGGGGATCTCCTATGGAAGTTGAACAAGGGGGGCTGGGCTAGGAGGGTTCTGTGGGCACTTGGAGGAGAGCTGTGGGTATTGGGTGGGATGGGGGTGTCCAGAGGGGCTGTGGCAAATCCTATGGGTTCTGGGGGTATCTCTGGGGGATTAGGGAGGCCTAGGAGGATCTCTGTGGGAGATAAGGAGAAGTCATTTGGGCTAAGGGAGGGCCCATGGGGGCTGAGAGGTTTGTAGAGGAGGGTCTTATGGGACCTGAGGGGGGAGTCTTTGGACTCCGTAGATGGGGGGCTAGCAGAAAGTGCTATTGGGGGGAGCGCTTCCCCCAGGGGGAGGTCTGTCAGGGTATGGGAGGAGGGTCACTTAATATTGGGGCCCACTCCCCACTTCTAGGGGCATAGGGGGTTTGAACTGCCTGTGGTTGGATTTGAAAGGATCCTGTGCCCTGAGAGTGTGTTTAGGGGGCTGCTGCTCCTGGGGGATGCTGTGAAGGGGTAAGGGGGTGCTGAGAGGCTTCAGAGTGCAGGTAATGGAGAACACATACCTGTGCTCACTGCCTGCTGGATCATCTTGCTCCCCAAGGACCTGCAGTTGGCCTGACACCTGCAGGGACTCCAGTGGGAGAGCATCTGATAGGGGACACCCCCAGTATCCCCACACCATGACCAAACCCCTGGCACCCTCCCACAGGGACCACCACCCTGGGGCAGTCCCCTCCTGACACCTTCACATCCCTAATCTTGCTGGGCACCCTGAGGGATGCCCATATTGAGACATCCCGCACCCGGGACCCCCTTCTGCAATACCCCTCTTGAGGACCCCCACCATGGGATCCCACCTCTGGAATCCCCAAAAACTCCCCTAGCGATACATCCCAGAGTGGGGGTCCCCTTCCTGACTTCAGCTCCCTCAGATTATTGTGGGTCCCACCTATAATTGTCCCAGGACCCACTCACTGGAGGGACATCACCCCTCAGGGGGACATGTCTTGGACTCACACTCTTTTTGGGACCTCCCTCACTGCTGCTGAACCCCAAAAAATGTCTCTGATCCTCAAGGGCTGCTGCTAAAATGAGGGAAATTTGGGGCAGGCACCCATGGATGAAGCTCTGGGTATGGGGACTTAAGGGGGGGATGGGAGCAACTCCACGAGGGCTGTCGGGATTGGGATGGGGGACACCAGGGGAGGGGAAGATTTGAGGGGTGAGGCACCCCCAGAGTGGGTGCTTCTGGGGGAATTTCAGTCAGGGGCACCCACAGAGGGCTCCGAAGGTCCCCGGAGGGAGGAATGAGTGGGTGCGCTTGGGAAGGTGATGGAAAGAGTTTGGGGGCGAGCTCCGTAATTGCAGGCCTCCAGGCGGAGGAGCTAAACATGTCCCCGGTATAAGGTGTTGTTCGAGGCAGGGCCTAAGGGGCCGCTTCTATAGTGGTGGGATAATTTTGGGGGTTTATGGAAGGAATCAATGCATCGGGAGGCAGGGATTCTAGGAGCAGGGCCTCCGGCTCCGTTTGCTAGAGGACGGGGGGCTGCCTGCAGGGGCAGGGGCAGAGTTCTCCTTTATAAAGGCAGAGGGCCGGTGAGTGGCAGGCCTTAAGGAGAGAGGGGGCTTTGAGTCCGCTATATGAAGGCCGCACCTCAAGGAGCGGCATTTTAAGGGACTCGCTTTATGGGGCGGGGTTTAGGGTCCGCCTTTATGCTTGCGGGGGTGTGTGGGGGGGCTGTCGTGGCGAGGTGCGTCCACACCACCTGCGAGGGGCAGGACTTAAGGGGTGGGGCCCCACGGGGCGTGGTTTCGGGGTTCCCCAATATAGGGGTTCTCCGGACACCCACTGCGGGCCATGGGGTCGATGCTGTGGCTGTTGTTGCTGTCGCTGTCGCTGTCGCTGGTGCTGCTGTGGGCGCTGCTGCGGCGGGGCCACGGGCGCGGCCCGCGCTGGGGGGCGCTGCACCTGTTGCACCCGCAGGGGGCGCTGCACCTGAGCCGGCTGGCGAGGCGGCACGGGCCCGTGCTGCGCATGCGCCTGGGGGGCCGCGGTGAGTGAGGCGGACCTGTCCCGGGTCTGCCCCGAACCTGGCCCAAACCTGCCCCGGGACCCCAGATCCCCCCCTCACCTCCCTGTCCCCGGTCCTTAGGGACTCTCAGAACCCCCAGCTCTGCCCTTTTCCCCCTCCACAAACTTCAGACCTCTTCTCCAACCCCCCAAACCTTTCCTGAGGCCCAACCCCCCCCATGCTTCCCCCAAAATCCCACGCCAGGACTCCCCACTTGGTTTGGGGACACCCCCCCCCAAGTTTTGGGGTCCCGTCCAGCCCCTCCTCTTCCCTCCAGAAGTGCTGGTGCCGAGCTCAGTGGGGACCATCCGTGAGGCGCTCGTCCGGCACTGGGGGGACTGGCTGGGGCGCCCCAGCAGTTATCTGGGTATGGGGAGGCCGGGTGGGCTATGGCGGCTTGTTGAAGGGGTTCCTGTCGGGTTTGGGGAGCCACTACGGAGTGTGTGTAGGGAAGCGATTTGGGGGATTTTAAGGGAGTCACTTATGGGATTTGTGGGGCTCACTGTGGGGCTTTGGGGGGGAGTCTCTAAGGGGGGCTGTGGGATGGCGAGTTCCTCTAGGGTTTGAGGGGGTCCCTGTGAGATTGACGGGATTGTTATGGGATTTGGAGGGGGTCCCTATGGAGTTGGGAACATGGGTACTGGGAGGGGGTGGGTTGCCTATAGGGGCTAGGGCAGTCTCTGCAGGTCTCTACCCCACCACACACACCTTTCAACCTCCAGGGTTCCTAGTGGGATTGGTGGGGGTCCTATGGAGGCTTTATGAGGTAGAGGGGCCTTGCAGAACACCCCTGGTGTGATGGAAGTGGGTCCCCATAGGGACTGGGGGGGTTTCTAGGAGTCCCTGACTCCCTCTGCCCAATGCTAGGGTCGCTGGTGTCACAGGGGGGCCGGGACCTGGCACTCGGAGGTCCCTGCCCTGGCTGGAGGCGGCAGCGGGGAGCAGTGCGGGGGGCACTGGCACGGGCTGGGGGGCGTTTCGGGCCCCTTCTTTGGCTGCAGGGCCAGGAGTTGTGTGAGGTGAGACCCTGACTTCTACCCAAACTGATTCCCCTGCAACTCTGACACCTCCAAAACTAATCCTCTGTGCACTCCAAAACAGATCCCTGCGCAATATTGGCCAGTAGAACCCTGCCCCATGCACCCCAAAACTGATACCTTAAACCCCACTCTCTTCACCCAAACCATGCCCCCTGCATTCAGCCCCCACTCTCTGCATCCCAAACCTGGTCCCCAAAACCTGCACGCACACCACACTCCCTGTCCCCCAAAACTGACCCACCCAAACCTTTCCCTCTGCACCCCAAAAGGGCATTATCTCTGTGAGTCCACAAAACTCCCCTTGGAGCTCCCCACTTCTCTCCTGTGACCCCCTAAACCACCCTTAGGCTCCCCCTTTATTTCCCTTGGGGCTTCCCCTAACCTCTTCTTTTCCCCAGGAGCTGCGTTCCCATGGGGAGGCCCCCCTGGACCCCTCTGAGGTTTTCACCTTCCATACCTGCAGCACCATCGCACGCCTCCTCTTTGGGGATCTGGTGGGGATTTCGGGGTCCCCAGGATGGAGGCAGGGGTTTGGGGGAGGACCCCAGTTTTTATGGGGGCCCAGGGGTTTGGGGGAGGGGGAGCCAGGAGTTTGTGGGGGGGACATTCAGCTGTTTGGGGGGGACTGAGCAACTTGCATCTGGGTGGGAGGGTTTAGGGGCACACAGGAGTTTGAGGGGACGCAAGTGTCTGAAATTGTGTTGGGGGCATTCTGGGGATTCGAGAGAGAACTCGAGTTCTGGACAAGTGTGTCCTTCTCCAGGTACCCCCTCCGGGGGAGCTCCGGGCCTTCTCCCGCTGCTTAGGGGAGCTGCTGCAGGTTTGGGGGCGCAGCAGTGTACAGCTGCTTGACCTGCTGCCCCTGCTGCGGGTAAGCCTAGCAGGAGGTCCTGTGGGTGGCCTATGGGGCTGGGGCCTTTTTGCTGCATGAGGGTCTATGGAGCCAGGGCCATAGAGCCCTGGGGGGGGGGGGAATTAGAGAACTGTGGGGGGCTTCAGGGGGGTTATGGGCCCTTGGAGGGGCTGTAGGGCCCTGGGAAGAGTTGTGAGTCTCAGGGGGGTTATGTGGCCCATGGGAGGGATATGGGGCTTGTGGGGTTATATGGGGTTGGGAGAGGCCCAACCTAATGGTCTGGAGAAGGGTGTGGGGTGCCTGTCAGGGAGCCTATAGGGTCCAGAGGGGGCTTGGGTGGTCTCTGTGGCACTCGGAAGGGACTGTATAACCCTAAGAGGGGAATTATGGGGTCTCTATGGGGCTGGACAGCGCTATAGTGTCTATATGGGGCTAGGGAGAGTGTTACAGGGTCTGTATGGTGTCTGGGAGCTCTGTGGGCCTGGGAGGGGCAGTTGTGGGGGCTCTAGAGGGCTAGAGTGGTCCATATGGGGCAAAGTGTCTCTATGGAGTAGGACACTGGAGGGGTTTATGTGAGCGAGGAGGACACCTATAGGGTCTGTATGACCCAGGGGAGCAGCCATAGGGTTTCTCTGGGGCTCAGGAGACTTATGCAGCATCTCTGGGGGAGGGGGAGTCTCTCTGAGGTCAGGGGTTCCTTGGGGGTTGGGGGTCCCTACGGAGTCCCTATGCCCAGGCCCTGCCCAACCCGGGATTGCAGAAGCTGCTGCAGCTTGTCCAGCACCGTGATGCCTTTGTGGAGGCCCAGATCCAGCGGCACCAGGTGGGGAGGGCTGGGGGGCAGCCAGGGGTCAGGAGTGGTCTGGTGGGAACAGAGGGTCAGGGGAGACCCAGGGGGTTTGCAAAATACCTGGGGGTCTGGAAAGACCCAGGTTCTGGGTGGAAACCAGGAGTTTGGGGAGGTACCCAGGGGCTTGGGGGATGCATATATTTTGGGGGAAATAGAGGTTTGAGGGGACCCAAGGGGATGGGAGGACCTGGGGGTCTGGGGGAGGATGTGGGGTTGGGGAGATGTAAGGGTTGGGGGAGGAGCCAGTGGTTTGAGTGGACTTGGGGGTTTGGTAGGGACTCTCATGTTTGGGGGCAGCTGGGGATCAGGAGAACTCCCCCAACACATGTCATCCTTTTGCCAGGCGTGCTCCTCCCCTCCCGTGGACACAGTTTTGGGGGCACTGCTGGGGCGTAGTTCTGGGGCACGGGGGGGCCCCCTGAGCCCCCCCCGGCTGCACATGGCACTGGTCGACTTGTTCATTGGGGGCACTGAGACCACGGCGGCTGCTCTGGGCTGGGCTGTGGCCTTCTTGCTGCACCGCCCTGAGGTGAAACGCATGTCCCTCCATGTCTTCCATGCAGAACCAGAGAGTCCTGTGTATTCCCAGAGGTCCCATGTCCCCACCCACATCCTAAATATGTTCTATGTGTCCCTCATGTTCCCTTCTCCATTAGCTTCCTGCTGCTCTGCCCCCAGATGATATGTGTCCCCTATACTGTCCCAAGGCTCCATGTATGTCCCTGAGTGTTCCATATGTCCTAGATGTCCCCCATGTCCTCCTCCCATGGCTGACACCATGCCCTTGCACCACCCTGAGTGCCACATGTATGTCAGAGCTGTGTCCAAGTCCCCATGCATGTTCCTGGAAGGGACTCATGTCCCCCACCCATGTCTCATGCATCCCCTGTGACCACTAGTGTCCCCCCACCCTGTCCTGGGGTGCTACCTGGATGTCACAGACGTATCAGAGCTGTGTCTGTGTCCTCATGTGGCTCCTTGGTTTGGGGTTTCCATGGAGAGGTGACTCGGGGTCTGGGGATAGAGAGTCCCAAGAGACAGGTCTGGGGGCTCAGGAGGTGTCCCCAAGGAGGAGGGAGGAGCAGGTTTGTGCGGGGGTGGGTGGGGGGTTGGGTCCCAGGGCAGGTTTGGGGGTTTGGAGGGATCTGGGGGTTGAAGGGGGTCCTCAAGGGAGAGGGCCGGGTTTGGGGGTGGTTTGGGGTCCCAGGGGCAGGTTCCTGAGTTCAGGAGGGTCTGGGGTTCTGGGGAGTCCCTCTGTTATCCCATTGCCACTGTGTGTCCCTGGGTTGCACCCCCTCCCCTGACACCCCATGACAGACATAGCACACCTGTGCTCCACCTGTGCAGCTGCAGGCGCGGCTGCGGGCGGAGCTGCAGAGGGCACAGGGACCCCCTGGGCCGGGGGACATGGGGCGCCTGCCCCTTCTTCAGGCCACTGTCAGCGAGACCCTGCGGCTGCGGCCCCCTGCGCCCCTGGCACTGCCCCACTGCGCCCTGCGCCACACGAGGTACCAGCACAGACCAGTGCAGGCCAGTGTGGGGGAGGGATGCTGGCAGGAGCTGCTATGAACCAGTCTGGGTGAGGGGGAACTGAGAGGAACCACTGCAGACCAGTAAGGGACCAGTTGGTATCATCACTAGGGTCCAGGTGAACCAGCAGAGCCCATTTGATCCCAGTGTGGCCCCAGTAAGACCCCAATATACCAGTAGGTGCCAGTAAATCTCAGGAGGGCCCAGTAGAAGTAGGGCTGCAGTACACCCCAGTAGGCCAGTATGGCCCAGTAAGTCCCTGTAGGACCCAGCAGGACTCAACAGACCCCAGTAAATCCCAGTAAGACTCATTTGGTCCCAGTAAGGCCCCAGTATAACCCCGGTATGTCCCACTATGCCCCAAGAGTTCCTGGAATTACCCCAGTAGAACCTAACCCAGTAGATCCTAGGAGACCTCACAATAGCACCAGTACGGCCCAGCAGAGCCCAGAAGATCCCAGCAGGAGTTCCTAGTAAGTCCCAGTATGGCCCCACTAAACCCCACCAGACATCCAGTAGCCCCCAGAAAAGCTCACTATGGTTCCAGCAGTTCCCAGTGAGCTCCAGTAGACCTCTGCACACACCCAGCAGATATCGGGGAACTTCAGTATGGCCCCAGTAGACACCAATCAACACCCAGTAGCTCACAGCAGATCCCAGTATGGTGCTAGCAGATCCCACCCAGTATGCCAGTAGACCCAAATAAATTCTAGTAGGTCCTGTAGATTCCAGTACGGCATCAGTTAGCCCCAAGAGGCACCCAAAAGATCCCAGAAGACCCCAGAGAGCCTCAGTATGGCCCCAGTAGACTCCAACAGACACCCAGTAACTCCCAGTAGCACCTACCAGATCCCAGTATGGACCCTGTAGATCCAAACAGACATCCAGTAGCCCACAGAGAGTCCCCTCCGTAGGTCCCAGTATGACCCATGTAGTTTTCAGTTGTCCCCAGCAGACCCCAGTCCGTCTCAGTGCCCCTTGTCCCCTTCCAGTCTTGGGGGGCTCCCTGTGGTGGCTGGCACTGTCCTGGTCCCCAACCTGCTGGCAGCACAACAGGACCCTGACATCTGGCAACACCCAGAGGTCTTCCTGCCTGGTACGTGGGTACTCCTGCACTCTGAGGGTCCTCCTCCTGAACTCCTGGTGTCTCTTCAAACATCAAACTGGCTGCCCCCAACCATGGGATTTCTCTTGACCCCTGGGTATCCTGGGAACACCTTGGTGTCATGAGTGCCACCCCCCCCCCCACCGCGATGCCTGAATCACCCCAAACCCACACCCTCTCCCCCAAACCCCCATCCCCATTGGTCCCCCCATATATCTGGGTACCCCCCAAAACCTGTTGGTCCCTTTGTTCCTCCCCTCTATTCCCCTCCCAAACCCCTAAGAGCTCCCTCAGGGCCCTCCCCAAACCTGTGAATCCCCTCTGACGCCCTGGGCTCACCCCCGAGCCTCGGTGTCCCTCCAACCCCCTGTGTCTCCCTTCTTAACCCTGGGGCCCAACCTGGGGAACCCACAGGTTCCCTCCAAACCTGTGGGTCTCCCCCACCGCTCCGGCTCCCCCCGAAAGCCTTTGGCTCCCCCGTCCCCGTGGAGTCCCCTCCAACCTGAGCCGTCCCCCCAGAGCGGTTCCTGGCCCCGGGCGTCCCGTCGCGGTCGCTGCTGCCTTTCGGCTGCGGGGCGCGATCGTGCCCGGGGGAGGGGCTGGCGCGGGCCGAGCTGTTCGTGTTCCTGGGCCTGATCCTGCGGGAATTTCGTCTGGAGCCGGGCCCGGAAGGGCTGCCGGGGCTCAGGGGGTCGCCGGGCACGGTGCTGCGCTGCCCCCCCTTTCGCCTGCGCATGGTGCCCTGCCAGCCCCCGGGCTCAGCCTGACCCTGGCCTCACTCCACCTGACCACTTCATTACTTTTCCTGAACACTCTGTGACTCACCTGACTTTTTCTGACCCTTCCTGGATTCACCTGACTTCACCTGATTGTGTGTGACACTGCCTGAACCTGGCTGGCTTTGACCCCCTGACTGTCCCCACCTGACCTAGGCCTCACCGCTGCCAGCCCTATGCCTCACCTTGACACTGGCTATGACCCCAGCTGTGACCCTACCAAACCTGCTTGAGCCCTGCGTGACTCCATCCCAACTCACCTGACCCTTACTAACCACACCTGACTCCACCTGATCCTACCTATCTTGTCCCTGCCTGACAGGCACCCAGGGGTGCCCCCATTCAACACCCCAGATGCCTGGGTCTCTCCCCAATGCCAGGGTCAATGCAGTGTGGGAGGACCCCATTTACCTCTCCCAATAAAATTTATACTTTTGATCCCATCCTGCAAGTCCTGTCTCTTCCTGGAAGGCCCAAAACCTCTGGAACCCCAGCCTGGTGTATATGGATTGTATTAGTACTTGCATTTCTATCTGTTCTTGTATTTGTATACGTTGTTTCCATGTGTTTTGCTGAAATGTAAATAAAAAAATTCATTCAATAAAGTTGAATCAACCCTAATAACGATAACCCCCTCCCCCTCCCGGCTCCTGTCTGGCTTTGGTGTGGTTTAGTAATTTTTTCACTCTATTTCTTGCTTTGCTTCTCACTTTTCAGTCTATTTTTCACTTTACTTTTCTATTTCTAACATTGTTTCTGTCTGTCTCTATGTTTCTGTTTGTCACTGTTTCTGTTTCTCAGTATTTCTAACTCTGTCTCTCCTTCTCTAACTCTGTGATTATTTCCCTATTTACCTATATTTCTTTTTCTCTGTTTCTCCAACGCTATTTCTTTTCCACTCTAATTCTTTCTTTTCCTCTTTAACTCTATTTTAAACTCTTATTTCTTTTCACCTTTAACTCCATTCTTTTTCTATTTCTTTTTCTCCCTAACTTTACCTGTTTCTTTCTTTTTCTCTCTAACTTTATTTCTAACTTTGTTTTCCTTTCTAGCTTTAGAATTAAAAATAACAGTAGAAATTTTCAGACTTCCGAGGAGTAAAAAACCCACAGGTTTAAATAATGATTAAAAAAAAATATTTATTCGCTGGGAGCCCGAAAGTTTCTTCTGTTGCACCAGACATATATTTTTTCTTCTTTTCTATATATACTATATAGGGCCCCTAATTAGTACTCCAGATGGGAGTAATTAATAATTAACTCGATTAAGCATGACATCCCTACTCCCACGTGGAGTACTAATTAAATTAAACAATTCACTAATTAGGCAACTAATTAATTTATAATTAGTTAATTAGAGAATTACCTAATTAGCCAATTTCATGCCGCACCTATCACTCATCCCAAGACCCACCCATCACACAAACACCGCTCATGCCGCACCAGGGACCATCTGCTGCCGCCTCCCCTCGCTTGTCGCTGCCTCACCCGATCCCGCCCCAGGTTGCGTCATCACGTCGTTACGGCGTCACGCCCCACCTCCAGTCCCGCCCCCGGGTGCGTCATCGGAATGACGGAATAACCTGACGATGGATTATGTAAATGAGACGGCCATTTTGTGTGCTGGCAGAAGCAACCTAGGGGCAAGTCACCATCTTTGGCGAGGCACACTGTAAAGACCCAGCACTTTCGCAATCTTTTCAGCTACCCAAACGCAATTCCAACACCGATCCCACGTGTTCAGCGCAATTTCTCCGCGGCGCCTCCTCGTGTGGGGGCACAGGTGCTGAGGTCAGTGGAACCGGGGGCGCACGGGAGCTGCGCGGTTGCCACCGGGCACCGGGGAACTGGCTCCATCCCGGAAACCGCCCTCTTTGTCTGGTATCACATGACTCTCTGGGGCCGCCATCTTTGTCCCAGATCACATGATTTTCTGGCCGCTACCGTCTTTGTCCCATATTACCTGACATTCTAGATGCCGCCGTGGTTTTAGGGATTTAGGGATTCTATAGAGACTGTGTAAACCCCCTAATTAGTACTGCACAGTAAACTAATTAATAATTAACAGGGTTGGTGAAGGAGGGCTTGCGTCGGACAAAACTGAAAACAGAAATAGCTGTCCCCAAAATAGGATGTTCTGGGAGCTGTAAAAACTCTCAGGTTTTTTAAAAAAAAGTTATTTGCATTCATTTCAGGAGCTTGGCCAGTACTTCTGGGGATTTTAAACTTTCTGCTTTGTTTTGATTTTGACTTGTATTGTGCTGGAGATGTGAATTGCCATTTCTGTGTGTGCAGTTTTACCTGGATCGCTGCTTCCCTGCTGTATAAATATTTAGGAAAGAATTGCCTATTAATTCCAATTTGTAATTATGTGAAATTACCATACTCAGTTCTTGCCTCCCAGTTCATTCCCAGTGCAGCCTGAATGGACTGAACAGATGTTTCTCCTGTGGTTGTTCTGCAGTTCTGGCTGGTTGATTGTTTAATAAATGTTATTCCTGGTCATATTCTTATATTTTTATGTGACTTATTCATAATGGGTAGCTATTTCTGGACACAAAAGAAGTGGCCTTGCTGGCTCCCCTTTGTAACAGGAAAGAGAGATCCCTCAGGAATAACTGCTCTGAGGTTTGTTCAGAACTTCTGCCAGGGTAGTCTGGTAATACAAGAGGCAAGCAGAGGCAAAGGTAGTTTTCTCTGCTCATCAGTACTGATGTTGAATAGTGTTGCAAACAGCTGCTGGCATATTTTTCTCTATCCTCCACTTTTTTTGACAACCTTATGCCCCATGTTTTATAAACAACATGTGTTTTTTTTTAACAACATGTGTTATTTTTTAATGCATTTTGATATCAAAACAATAATTCCGTGCTTCTGTACCAGTCTGCTCAAAGGGTAAGACTTTGCATCTTAAGAAGAAAACATCATCCTCTCACTCCTTTCCCTCTTCTGATCGTGTCTCTTTCACTTAAAAATACTAGAAAAAGTTTAATTTATAGCACAATAACTTCCCTAGTATTACGTGCTGGCACTACTGGTGCTGTCCTTTGTTCATAATCTCCCTTCTGGCTACTTAGCTTTCAGCATTTTGCCCTACATTTTGGACTTGACATTGCTATTGCGGGTAGAACCATGAAATATCTCACTTGGCCAATGTCATATAATTCAACTCTTGTGAAAAAAAACAGATTGGAGGGACCAAACCAGTTGCCTGGAGGGACCTACTCTCCTCACTGGAAGGGCAGCTCTTGAGATCCATTCCCACAAAATCCTGCCCCAGCCTTGAGGTCACAGCCGGTTGAGGTCACAGCAGGCTCTGAGGTCACAGAGGTGCCAGAGCCCCATGGTTGCACAGCACCACAGCCACCGCCCAGTCAGTCCTTGGCCACAGCTGTTGCGGCAGCAGCGGTGGCGGCGGCAGTGGTGCTGACATTGGGACAGCGGTGGCAGCACAGTGCTGGCAGCAAGAGCTGCGGCACTGGCAGAGGGCAAGGCACCATGGCCCTTGCTCTGCGCCTCTTCCTCCTGCTCCTCCTGGCAGTGGCCCTGCCTGCCAGGGCTGCCCAGGCAGCTCCATGGCCAGTGCAGGGAGCAGGTGAGTCAGCTCCCCTTTCCCGGGACAGCACTCCCTTCTCCCCAGGAAGCGTTGGGGATGGTTTTCCGTAGGGCTTTAGGGAGGCTTTCCTCTGTGGGAGGAAAGAGAGCCCATAGGGGCCCTGGGCTGCCCCAGATTCCTCTCCAGGGATGTTGAACAGGGTATGGAAAGAGTTTGCAGAGTGCCTAGGAGGTAGCTCAGAGCTCCCCAGGTCCCTCAGCAGCTTTGGCCATGTCCATTCACATCTGGCTGCCACAGCCTTACCCGACCCCTTGCAGTGCCCAGTTCCCTAAGGCAGAAGGGGATCCCAGCACACCATGGAAATAATTCTCATCTCTGCTCCCTTCTAGGAGAGCATTCTAGGAAGGCTTCTCCATCAGCTGGGATGGAAGATGGTTTGGAATCCTTGAGAGCTTCTGCAGGTAATTTCTCAACATCCATTCAGAGAATAAACATTGCCAATTGGCCAAGAACCAGGTGACAGAAGCTTCTGTGGCTGTTGAGTTACAGGTGTGTCTGCAAGGAGGAGTTTTCAAGGTCCTTTGCTGGTTGCTCCACACAAGCCTGGCTCCCATCACAGGGGTGAATAGTGTGTCCCTGATGACCCCACAGGCTGAGCACTGCTTTTGTGGAATACATTCATCTGAAATGGTAATACTTTCTGTTAAGGTCTGCCAAGAGGGAGGAACAAACTTAAAGGAGACAGTAAGTTCCTGGAGACATCCAAACACATGGACAAGACACTGAGTGATCTGGAGAGACGCCATGGTGGGTGCATTTCCCTCAGCTTTCTCCTGAGACTCAGCAGACAGGGGCTTTCTCTGCACATCTGGACACGCTGTGCCCGTCACAGCAGGAAGGGATCCATGGCAGCCTTGCTTCCCTGCTGCTGCTGTCACAACCTGCAGGGCTGTTTCCCAGCATGGCCTGGCTGCAGCTTCTTCCCAGCCTCTGCAGGAAGGCATTTGGCATCAGCTGACACGGATACCAGAGTGCCCCAGGGCACGCCCTGAGATCCCCTGCAATTTCCCATCTGAGGGTAGATCTGGAGGGGGGGCTGTTTGGAGAAGGGTGGGTCCTGGAGCAGCTCCAAAACCCCTGGCCTTTCCTTGTCCTTATCCATGTCTTTGGCAAGTATTACTGAAGATGTCCCCTCCCCAGTGGTGAATGGTTCCATCTGATCCAGCTGCTCCTCTTCTTTCTCCAGCAATGGACCAAAAGGCCTTGCTGAAGGCAGCACTTCCTGGAAGAAGCACTGGCTCCGTGCCAGCCCCTGGTACACAAAGGGAGGAGATGCCAGACAGCGCCACAGAAGGTGATTGCTGTGCCAGGGTCAGCCAGCCTGAGCAGTCCTGCTGGGGTCCCTCCGTGGGAGACACTACCCAAAGCCTGGGAGGGGCTGCAAGGGGTGCCCATGGTGGGCAAAGGTCCTGCCTCTCAGGTCCCCCTTGGTCTGGGGGAGCTGTTCCAGGGCAGGGAGGGTCAGGGCTGGCGGTGGCTGCTCAGGGATGGGTTGGGCCTGGGTCCCTGGAAGGAGCGACTGCCCAAGCAGCTGCGCTGCCCCCAGGCTCTCCTCCCGGCATTCTGGGCCTTGTTGGGTGGCACAGCCTGTGCCAAGGGGCCCCCGGCCCCAGCTCTGGGGGAAATAGAGAATGTCCTGGCTGTATCCAGTGAGCTGCCAGCTCAGCAGTGGAGCACAGCACGGGCTCATGCTCCCCATTGCTCCCACAGATGTTATCACTGAAACAGGAATATATGCTCAGGATCCAGTGCGCCTTCCGAGAATTGTCTGCCCCCAGGATGTGCGCAGGTCCTGCATGATAGGCACAGTAGTGACACTCTTCACTGCTCCAGTTGTTCTGGTCTGCTGCTATTTTGGGATTCGGAAGCTCTATGAGATGAGACGGTCAGTTGCTGATTTTTCTCCGCAGTTTTCTTAAAGCTCTGCTCATAGTATTGGTAGCCTGGCTCATAGTCATGCTGCTGTGGAGTTGTGGCAAGTCCATGTTTGTCGAAATAGCTCTGCTGAGGGTTCTTCTGCTGCCCAGTGCTTCAATTGGCCTCTCAATTGCTGGGCCTTGTCCTGGGGAGGGCGCTAGGGCTGCAACCAATGCTGGCTCCCACTGAGGCTGCATGGTCAAGAGCAGCCCCAGGAGCAGTGGGCAGAGGCAGAGCAAGTTCACAGCAATAATTGGCAATGCATTTAGGATAAGAATGTGATTTTTTAGTAGTTCATGTAAAGTTTCACAGTAACAGTGATGTTACAGGATGAGCAAATTTGCTTCAGTTCAGTGTTAAAACAAATCAAACGTGATGGAGATTTGAGGCCTTGAGACTTTGCTCTGTGTGTGAGCCCTGTTCTGGATTGATTCCCAATCACTCTTGCAGCCAGTCTTGGGTGAAGGCTCATCCCAGCCCTGACCCTTGGCAGCTCTGGGCTCAAAGGAACAGCTGCACTGCACGTGACTGAGGTGCACTTCTCAAAGGGCTTTGAGAAGTTTAAATTACTGTATTTTTTACTACATGGTTTTGTTTATGAAATCAATTCACTTTTTAAAAATTTAGTTCTAAAAATACTTTTTTCCAGTGCTTTTTCCAGTTATTTGATATAGTGCATTGTGACATAATTATCCCATGGCTGAATTACAAGATTGTAAGTACTATAAAATGAAATAATTTTTGCACTCTTTTGTCTTTCACAGACTGATCACACCTACGTTGGTTTGATGTGACCAACAGAAGAGTTTTGCTTTGTTTTTAATTCAAACAAGGAGCAGAGCTGGAACCTGTTGCAAAGAGTCTCTTCATAGCTAAAGGAAACTGCCAGGGTTCTTTTTTTTTTCCAGCTCTGGGCAGGAATATAAAATTATATCAGCAGCAAATACTCGTGTCAAGTAACTGATAAAAATTAGGGATTTGGTCTCTTTGTCCCCTAACCCTTGAGTTCCTCAGAGCTGCAGCTTCCTGTTCTCTTTGTAGACAGAGACTGGCTATGGATGACAGTCATGTGCCTACCCTGGTGCACACCAGGTCCACACATGAGCTAAGGGATTATCCTTGCATACTCCATCCTGGAAGAACCAAGTTCATTTATGAATCTGACACAATTTAATTGCATGGCAGCAAAAACCAACCAACCAAACAAACACGCAAAATAAAGGTTAGAATTGGTTCCATTCCAAACACTTTACATTTTGCTGTGTGTAATGGAGATAGGAACTACATGTTTCCTATTCATGCACATTTTTCTGTCTGACAGCCCACAGTCCTCAAAGTCACAGGGGCTTGCAGAGCTGTGTCTGAGATGATTTTAAAAACAAAACAAGTGCAACACCTGTCTTTAAAACTTTCCAATACAAATTACAAGCTGATTCCTACTGTTAACTGGAAAAAAAATCCCCAACCAAATAACAAAACAAAAACTGTGACCCAACAAAACAGGAAAATAAAACAACCACCAAGAAAAAGTCAGAACCAATACAAAAACCCCCACAAATCCAGAAAACTATAAAAATCAGGTGAAGGAGGCAGTGATCAAAGAGCAAAAAAATGGGCAAAGGAGTGTGAGGGTTATGAGGGTCTCGGGATATTGTACCATATAGAAAAAAATATACTGATACACTGTGGTTTTAATTAGGCTGTCCAAAAAAGAGAAGAAGAAAGGGTGTATTTCAGTTATGGCAGGAATTATGGACAACAATCTACTATTACTGAGAGTTTTTATTCTGGGGTTTTTTTTCTGCCAATGCTATTAGAATAAAAATAAATAGAGATTTTGAATTAACTGGGATCTGCATTGGTATTATCAGATAATAAAAAATAGATCTGTACTTGCTTTTGTACACCTTGTTATGCTGAAGTGTAAATGAAAAAAAATCATTCAATAAAGTTAAATCACCCTTAATCCCTCCCCTTGTCTCCTGTCTTTCTTTGGTGTGATTTAGTCATTTTTTTCACTGTATTTCTTGCTTTGCTTCTCACTTTACCTTCCAGCCTATTTCTGACTGTGCTTTTCTATTTCTAACTGTATTTCTGTCTGTCTCTCTGTGTTTCTGTTTCTCACTGTTTCTATCTCTGTCTGTCTGTCTATCTGGTTCTCTAACTCTATGACTGTTTTATTTCCCTGTACCACTATTTCCCTGAAAATCTGTGTCTTTTTCTTTGTGTCTCTGACTCTATTTTATTATTTTCCCTAACTCTGTTTTGCTCTTTCTCTCTCACTCTATTTTTCTTTTTTCTCTCTACGTCCCTCCGATTGTATCTTTGTTTCTGTCTCTCACTCTAACTCTTTTCTGTTTTTAGTTCTTTTTTCTCGCTAACTCTGTTTCTAACTTTGTTTTCCTTTCTAGCTGTAAAATCAAAAAGGCAATAGAAATGTTCAGGCTCCCTTCAAGAAAAAAACCAAAAAAACCCCACCAGAGACCCTGACCTTATTATTTAAATAAAAATATTTACTCCTCTGGAGCCTGAGATTTTCTACTGCTGCAGCGGCAGGGAAGGGAAGATGTGACAAGCCCCTCTCAAGATGGCGCCTCGGCCGCCACGCTCCTGACCTTTTAAATATGGCGGCAGGGGAGAGAGGAAGTGATGACAAGCCACTCTCAAGATGGCGTCTCGGCCGCTACTCCGCGACCTTCTATATATGGCAGCAAGGCCGGCCGAAATGACGACATGCCACTCTCAAGATGGCGGCTCGATCGTCACTCGCCTGACCTTCTATATATGGCGGCAAAAAAGAGCGGGAAAAAGCAAGGACCCCCCCCGAGTCTGTCTAGAGGGCTGCCTGCGCGCGATGCCGACACCGATCGCCCCGGTGCGATTTTCCGTGGCGTTTCTGAGAGTGCGGACACGGGCTGTGTACTCAGCGGCGCCGCGGGCGTGCGGCAGTCGGGCAGGGGCAGACAGGCGGCGGCGGTGTACGCCTCTCTCTGCCGGGGTCCTGCTGCGGCCGAAGGCGCCATCTGGAGCGTGGCCGCAGTCCCACACGGCAGGCGCTTCCGCCATCTTGTGAAGGGCAGAGGTGCAGTACCGCGCTGTGTCCACAAGGCGGCAGCACTGCCGGCCGCTGCGCAGCCACGGCCGCTCTCATCCTTCCCTGCCCCCGCGGACCTCTATTAACAGACACGCCCCCGCGCTCCCTGGGCGGGACCAGGCGGGACCGGGCGGGGATTCAGGGGCGGTGCTGTGGGTGGGACCGGGCGGTGGCTCGGCTGCGCGGGCCGGGGCCCGTTCAATGGCGGCCCCGATCCACGCACGTGCGCTCCTCGTGGCCTGCGGCGGGGTCCCCTCGCGCGGAGCGCGGGGCTGAGCCCGACCCAGGGACTGCTCCCGGCCCGGCCCGCATCCCGAGGTGCTCAGGTGGGACCGCGGTTTCCGGGTCTGGGTTTTTGCGGCGTTCCTTGGGGGTTCCGAGCGGTGCCGCCTCTCCCCGGGCCGGCAGGGTGCGAGTTGCCGCGCGGGGCCGGGATCGGGGCCGGGATCGGGGCCGGGATCGGGACTGGGATCGGGACCGGGATCGGGAGCCGGGATCGGGCCGGGATCGGGACTGGGATCGGGACCGGGATCGGGACCGGGATCGGGACTGGGATCGGGACTGGGATCGGGGCCGGGATCGGGACTGGGATCGGGACTGGGATCGGGGCCGGGATCGGGGCTGGGATCGGGACTGGGATTGCCGCGGGCAGCAGGAGCCGCCCCGGACGGGCTCCTGCTCTGTCCGGGGCGGCCGTGGACTCCGGGCGCGATCCCGCCGCGGCCGCGGGCCGGGGCGGTGTCGGTCACCGCGCCCGGGAGAACGGCGCCGGAATTTCCCGTGCTGGGACCGGCCGGGTCGCGGGAGCGCCGTGCCCAGCCGGGAGCCCCAAACCCCCCCGCTCCCGCTGGCCCCGCCCCGCGGTGAGCGGAGGCCCCGCAGCCCCGCGGAGAGCAGTGCCCGGCTCCCCCTCGCCCGTGCCCGCTTGGCCCCGGGGCTCCTGCCCGCCGCGCCCCCGTGCAACGGGACGGGCACGGTTCCCCTCGGGCTGCTTCTGCAACAAAAATCACCCCAAAATCCCTCCCAAATCACCCCAAAAACCCTCCCAAATCACCCCAAAATCTCTCCGAAATCACCCCTAAAATCACTCCAAAATCACCCCAAAATCTGTCCAAAATAATCCCAAAATCACCAAGGGGCGTGACCTCGACCATCAGGGCTGTGGCCAACCCACCAGGGGGCGTGGCCAGCCGGCCCTCGGGCCATGGCCTCCACCCCAGGGCACATGCATTGTAAAAATTAAAAAACCTTTTAAATATTTAAATTAAAAATTTACTCCCCTGGAGCCTGAAATTTTCTACTGCAGCCCCAGAGATACAGTGCTTTTCCATCTTTGTATATATACAATATCGGGACTCTACTGTGAGCAGCCCTGTGCCCCGAGGGGCGTGTCCTCCACCCCTGGGGGAGTGGTTTCCACCCTGGGAGGCGTGACCATCCCATCTGAAGGGCATGGCCTCCAGCCCAGGGGGCGTGGCCAACTACCTCGGGGGGCTTGGGGGTGATTAGAGGACAGAACAGCCGCAGGTGTGAGCAGTGAGGGTGATGAGAGAACAAAACAGCCCCAGGTGTGAGCAGTGAGGGTGATGAGAGAAAAAAACAGCCCCAGGTGTAAGCAGTGACCGTGAGGAGGGGGGAAGATCCTGCTGGGGGCTATTTTAGGGGAGGGCTTCAGTGCTCTCTTCAGTCTGGAGCTGCTTGGGGAGAGGAGTTTATGCTGGGCATCCGGGAGTACCTCATGGGATGGAGGTGAGAGCCACTCACAGGTCAGTCACTGTTTGTTTTTGCAGGGGAAGTATCAATGATGAGTGTGTTACAGCACCTTGTCTTTTTTTCTTAGGAATTGAATCTGGATATCTGCAGTCAAGTTGAAGTGGGCAAGGTGAGGAGTGAGCTGTGTACAGGAGCAGTTGTTTTTGCTCAGGGGTCAATTTCTGGTGTGACTCTAAGCATCCCTTGCTGTTTTTGTGCTTTAGGGAGTGCTCTTGATTGAAGCTGTGATGTCCTCAAGGACCTGGCAATTCTTGGGAGATGGTGAGTAGTGGAATGATCTGATTCTGGCCCATGTGCTGCTCAGGGCCTGCTCTGATGTTTGGTTTTCTTTATTGTAGCTCCCTCAGAGACAGCAGTCCGGTGCTGGCAGGAATCGCCCAGATGATGAGGCGGCCTTACTTTGCACCCAAGGTGGATTTGCATCTCCAGATGTCTGACAGATAAGTGGAGGGCTCTGACCCCCGGAGGGGATGGAGGCTGGGTTCCGGGCTGGGACTTGTCAGGAGGGATTTTTGAGGCAGCTTTAGAGGCCGGGATGTCCAAGCAGCAGCCCCTCTAGGCCCCATAATGGGAAAGTGACAATTTGTTCCCAATGCTGAGGTGCACAGGGCAGAGCAGTACTGGTGGGTATCACGTCACTTGTCTGTGGTGCAGTCTGTGTCTTTTGTGTGTGTTGTGTTGTATGTCTTTTTGTGTTTTCCCTTTGAGGAGCAAATCAGAAACCCTGGAGCTGATCTTAGCAGCTCTTATCTCTGCATTTCTCAGCCCGGTGCTTGCACCATGGGACCTCCCCCTCTGGATTTGGGCAGGCATCTGAATAGCATCTCTGCTTAGAAGCATGCTTAGATGCTCAGAAGCATCCAGTCAAATGTGCTTTAAGGTCTTGTTCTGAGCCGTACTAACAGCTGTGCACTGCAAGGATCCATTACAGAAGATTGGGACTTGGAAGAATGTGAAGATAGAAGATTCTGACCACAGGATTCTCAGGCCTCCATCTCTGCAATTGTTAGAAGAAATGCTTCTGCTAGCATCTTTTCCCAGCCTTGTCAACTTGCTATCAGTCTCCCCTCGGCCATCTCATTTTGCATTCTCTCATCCTCATGGACATTCATCTAGCCAAGAGTTTTCTCCTGCCTTGTGTTGTCCCCTCGTTTGTCATGTCCTGTGTCACGGGTGCCTGCACGTATTTGGGCCAGAGCTGCTCTGCCCTGCTGCGTAGTCTGGGCATAGGTGGGATGGGACCAGTCCTGGGGACTTGCAGTTTGTAGTGTGGGGTGTAGATGGATGCATATGATAGCTGCAGATTGAGCCAAGATGTCTGGAAGTGTAAAGTTCTCCTGCAGGGCTTTGACTTTTGTCCTCCCTTTCTTTCAGGTGCAGATGGATTCAAGTTGAGGCACAGGGCCCATCCTGGCTGAGGGGGCTCCCCTGAGAAGGTCAGTCACCATTTGCCTTTGCAGGGGAAGTGTAAACTATGAGTGTGTTACAGCACTCTTCTTTGTCTTTTCTTATTAGGAATGAAATGTGGATATCTGCAGTCAAGTTGAAGTGGGCAAGGTGAGGTGTGAGCTGTGTACAGGAGCAGTTGTTTTTGCTCAGGTGTCAATTTCTGGTGTGACTCTAAGCATGCACTGTCTGTTTTAGGAAGGGCTCTTGATTTAAGCTGAGATCTCCTCACTGACCTGCCAAGAGACCCGGCTCACTGCTCCTGTGAGCCCTCCAGAAGTATTACAGGACCCCGTGATGAAGCCTTCACCTTTTCCTATTTGGAGGCGCCTTCCGGGTAGCCTTGGGTATTGTCTGAGCAGCCGGGGTGAGTCGGGGAGTTTGGGAGGAGGAGCGTGGGTCCGGTCGAGTTTCAGCCACGCCACATCACCTTGTCTCCTCTTAATGCAGGTATATCCTGTGAGGATGGTATCAGCCACTGAGAGGGACCAAAGTGCCCTGAGGACCTGGTCATTCTTGGGAGATGGTGAGTAGTGGAATTACCTGGTTTTGGCCGATGTGCTGCTAAGGGCATTCACTGATGTTTGATTTTCTTTTTTTAGCTGAGGAAAAGACAACAGCCTGGTGCTGGCAGAAGTTTCCCATGTGGTGGGACTGCTCTAATTCGCACCTGACATGGATTATCCTGCCTGGATGTCTGACAGATAAGTGGAGGGCTCTGATCCACAGAGGGGATGGAGGCTGGGTGCAGGGTTGGGACTTGTCAGGAGGGATTTTTGAGGCAGCTTTAGAGGCGGAGATGTCCAAGCAGCAGCCCCTTAGGCCCCATAAGGGGAAAGTGTCAATTTGTTCCCAATTCTGAGGTGCACAGGGCAGAGCAGTACTGGTGGGTGTCATGTCACTTGTCTGTGGTGCAGTCTGTGTCTTTTGTGTGTGTTGTGTTGTATGTCTTTCTGTGTTTCCCCTTTGAGGAGCAAATCAGAAACCCTGGAGCTGATCTTAGCAGCTCTGATCTCTGCATTTCTCAGCCCAGTGCCTGCACCATGGAACCTCCCCTCTGGATTTGGGCAGGCATCTGAATAGCATCTCTGCTTAGAAGCATGCTTAGATGCTCAGAAGCATCTAGTCAAATGTGTTTTAAGGTCCTGTTCTGAGCTGTACTAACAGCTGTGCACTGCAAGGATCCATTACGGAAGATTGGGACTTGGAAGAATGCAAAGATAGAAGATTCTAAACACAGGATTCTCAGGCCTCCATCTCTGCGATTGTTAGAAGAAATGCTTCTGCTAGCATCTTTTCCCGACCTTGTCAGCTTGCTATCAGTCTCCCCTCGGCCATCTCATTTTGCATTCTCTCATTTTCGTGGACATTCAGGCAGCCAAGAGTTTTCTCCTCCCTTGTGTTGTCCCCTCGTTTGTCATGTCCTGTGTCACGGGTGCCTGCACATATTTGGGCCAGAGCTGCTCTGCCCTGCTGCGTAGTCTGGGCATAGGTGGGATGGGACCAGTCCTAGGGACTTGCAGTTTGTAGTGTGGGGTGTAGTTGGATGCATATGATAGCTGCAGATTGAGCCAAGATGTCTGGAAGTGTTAAGTTCTCCTGCAGGGCTTTGAGTTTTGTCCTACTTTTCTTTCAGATGCAGATGGATTCAAGTTGAGGCAGAGGTCCCATCCTGGCTGTGGGGCTCCCTGAGAAGGTCAGTCACCATTTGCCTTTGCAGGGAAGTGTAAACTATGAGTGTGTTACAGCACTCTTCTTTGTCTTTTCTTATTAGGAATGAAATGTGGATATCTGCAGTCAAGTTGAAGTGGGCAAGGTGAGGTGTGAGCTGTGTACAGGAGCAGTTGTTTTTGCTCAGGTGTCAATTTCTGGTGTGACTCTAAGCATGCACTGTCTGTTTTAGGAAGGGCTCTTGATTTAAGCTGAGATCTCCTCACTGACCTGCCAAGAGACCCGGCTCACTGCTCCTGTGAGCCCTCCAGAAGTACTACAGGACCCCGTGATGAAGCCTTCACCTTTTCCTATTTGGAGGCGCCTTCCGGGTAGCCTTGGGTATTGTCTGAGCAGCCGGGGTGAGTCGGGGAGTTTGGGAGGAGGAGCGTGGGTCCAGTCGAGTTTCAGCCACGCCACATCACCTTGTCTCCTCTTAATGCAGGTATATCCTGTGAGGATGGTATCAGCCACTGAGAGGGACCAAAGTGCCCTGAGGACCTGGGCATTCTTGGGAGATGGTGAGTAGTGGAATTACCTGGTTTTGGCCGATGTGCTGCTAAGGGCATTCACTGATGTTTGATTTTCTTTTTTTAGCTGAGGAAAAGACAACAGCCTGGTGCTGGCAGAAGTTTCCCATGTGGTGGGACTGCTCTAATTCGCACCTGACATGGATTATCCTGCCTGGATGTCTGACAGATAAGTGGAGGGCTCTGATCCACAGAGGGGATGGAGGCTGGGTGCAGGGTTGGGACTTGTCAGGAGGGATTTTGAGGCAGCTTTAGAGGCGGAGATGTCCAAGCAGCAGCCCCTTAGGCCCCATAAGGGGAAAGTGTCAATTTGTTCCCAATTCTGAGGTGCACAGGGCAGAGCAGTACTGGTGGGTGTCATGTCACTTGTCTGTGGTGCAGTCTGTGTCTTTTGTGTGTGTTGTACTGTCCATGTCTTGCCTTAGCCCTTTGAGTGTGGTATCAAAACCCAGGCATCATTCGTAGCATCTTGTGCTATCTGCGTTCCTCGGCCCAGTGCCATCCAACCTTTGACTCAGGAGCTTGGACAGCCATCTGAATCTCATCTCTTTTTCAAAGCATCCAGTCAGATGTCTTTTAAGGTCTTGTTCTGAGCTGTATTGACAGCTGTGCACTGCGAGGTTCCCTTACAGCAGATTGGGACTATGGAAGAATGTGAAGATGGGGAGAAGATTTTTGGGCGTCCGGCTCTGCACTGTTTGGAATAAATCATTCTGCCTGCATCTTTTTCCAGGCGGAGCAGCTCGCTTTCAGTCTGGCCTTGGTCATCTCATTTTGCATTCTCTTCTTAGTCATCCTTCAGTCCCAGAGTTTTCTCCTCCCTTGTGTCGTCCCCTCGTTTGTCATGTCCTGTGTCACGGGTGCCTGCACGTATTTGGGCCAGAGCTGCTCTGCCCTGCTGCGTAGTCTGGGCATAGGTGGGATGGGACCAGTCCTGGGGACTTGCAGTTTGTAGTGTGGGGTGTAGTTGGATGCATATGATAGCTGCAGATTGAGCCAAGATGTCTGGAAGTGTTAAGTTCTCCTGCAGGGCTCTGACTTTTGTCCTTCCTTTCTTTCAGGTGCAGATGGATTCAAGTTGAGGCAGAGGTCCCATCCTGGCTGTGGGGGCTCCCCTGAGAAGGCCAGTCACCATTTGCCTTTGCAGGGGAAGTGTAAACTATGAGTGTGTTGCAGCACTCTTCTTTGTCTTTTCTTATTAGGAATGAAATGTGGATATCTGCAGTCAAGTTGAAGTGGGCAAGGTGAGGTGTGAGCTGTGTACAGGAGCAGTTGTTTTTGCTCAGGTGTCAATTTCTGGTGTGACTCTAAGCATGCACTGTCTGTTTTAGGAAGGGCTCTTGATTTAAGCTGAGATCTCCTCACTGACCTGCCAAGAGACCCGGCTCACTGCTCCTGTGAGCCCTCCAGAAGTATTACAGGACCCCGTGATGAAGCCTTCACCTTTTCCTATTTGGAGGCGCCTTCCGGGTAGCCTTGGGTATTGTCTGAGCAGCCGGGGTGAGTCGGGGAGTTTGGGAGGAGGAGCGTGGGTCCGGTCGAGTTTCAGCCACGCCACATCACCTTGTCTCCTCTTAATGCAGGTATATCCTGTGAGGATGGTATCAGCCACTGAGAGGGACCAAAGTGCCCTGAGGACCTGGTCATTCTTGGGAGATGGTGAGTAGTGGAATTACCTGGTTTTGGCCGATGTGCTGCTAAGGGCATTCACTGATGTTTGATTTTCTTTTTTTAGCTGAGGAAAAGACAACAGCCTGGTGCTGGCAGAAGTTTCCCATGTGGTGGGACTGCTCTAATTTGCACCTGACATGGATTATCCTGCCTGGATGTCTGACAGATAAGTGGAGGGCTCTGATCCACAGAGGGGATGGAGGCTGGGTGCAGGGTTGGGACTTGTCAGGAGGGATTTTTGAGGCAGCTTTAGAGGCGGAGATGTCCAAGCAGCAGCCCCTTAGGCCCCATAAGGGGAAAGTGTCAATTTGTTCCCAATTCTGAGGTGCACAGGGCAGAGCAGTACTGGTGGGTGTCATGTCACTTGTCTGTGGTGCAGTCTGTGTCTTTTGTGTGTGTTGTGTTGTATGTCTTTTTGTGTTTCCCCTTTGAGGAGCAAATCAGAAACCCTGGAGCTGATCTTAGCAGCTCTGATCTCTGCATTTCTCAGCCCAGTGCCTGCACCATGGAACCTCCCCCTCTGGATTTGGGCAGGCATCTGAATAGCATCTCTGCTTAGAAGCATGCTTAGATGCTCAGAAGCATCTAGTCAAATGTGTTTTAAGGTCCTGTTCTGAGCTGTACTAACAGCTGTGCACTGCAAGGATCCATTACGGAAGATTGGGACTTGGAAGAATGCAAAGATAGAAGATTCTAAACACAGGATTCTCAGGCCTCCATCTCTGCGATTGTTAGAAGAAATGCTTCTGCTAGCATCTTTTCCCGACCTTGTCAGCTTGCTATCAGTCTCCCCTCGGCCATCTCATTTTGCATTCTCTCATTTTCGTGGACATTCAGGCAGCCAAGAGTTTTCTCCTCCCTTGTGTTGTCCCCTCGTTTGTCATGTCCTGTGTCACGGGTGCCTGCACATATTTGGGCCAGAGCTGCTCTGCCCTGCTGCGTAGTCTGGGCATAGGTGGGATGGGACCAGTCCTAGGGACTTGCAGTTTGTAGTGTGGGGTGTAGTTGGATGCATATGATAGCTGCAGATTGAGCCAAGATGTCTGGAAGTGTTAAGTTCTCCTGCAGGGCTTTGAGTTTTGTCCTACTTTTCTTTCAGATGCAGATGGATTCAAGTTGAGGCAGAGGTCCCATCCTGGCTGTGGGGGCTCCCCTGAGAAGGTCAGTCACCATTTGCCTTTGCAGGGGAAGTGTAAACTATGAGTGTGTTACAGCACTCTTCTTTGTCTTTTCTTATTAGGAATGAAATGTGGATATCTGCAGTCAAGTTGAAGTGGGCAAGGTGAGGTGTGAGCTGTGTACAGGAGCAGTTGTTTTTGCTCAGGTGTCAATTTCTGGTGTGACTCTAAGCATGCACTGTCTGTTTTAGGAAGGGCTCTTGATTTAAGCTGAGATCTCCTCACTGACCTGCCAAGAGACCCGGCTCACTGCTCCTGTGAGCCCTCCAGAAGTACTACAGGACCCCGTGATGAAGCCTTCACCTTTTCCTATTTGGAGGCGCCTTCCGGGTAGCCTTGGGTATTGTCTGAGCAGCCGGGGTGAGTCGGGGAGTTTGGGAGGAGGAGCGTGGGTCCGGTCGAGTTTCAGCCACGCCACATCACCTTGTCTCCTCTTAATGCAGGTATATCCTGTGAGGATGGTATCAGCCACTGAGAGGGACCAAAGTGCCCTGAGGACCTGGTCATTCTTGGGAGATGGTGAGTAGTGGAATTACCTGGTTTTGGCCGATGTGCTGCTAAGGGCATTCACTGATGTTTGATTTTCTTTTTTTAGCTGAGGAAAAGACAACAGCCTGGTGCTGGCAGAAGTTTCCCATGTGGTGGGACTGCTCTAATTTGCACCTGACATGGATTATCCTGCCTGGATGTCTGACAGATAAGTGGAGGGCTCTGATCCACAGAGGGGATGGAGGCTGGGTGCAGGGTTGGGACTTGTCAGGAGGGATTTTTGAGGCAGCTTTAGAGGCGGAGATGTCCAAGCAGCAGCCCCTTAGGCCCCATAAGGGGAAAGTGTCAATTTGTTCCCAATTCTGAGGTGCACAGGGCAGAGCAGTACTGGTGGGTGTCATGTCACTTGTCTGTGGTGCAGTCTGTGTCTTTTGTGTGTGTTGTACTGTCCATGTCTTGCCTTAGCCCTTTGAGTGTGGTATCAAAACCCAGGCATCATTCGTAGCATCTTGTGCTATCTGCGTTCCTCGGCCCAGTGCCATCCAACCTTTGACTCAGGAGCTTGGACAGCCATCTGAATCTCATCTCTTTTTCAAAGCATCCAGTCAGATGTCTTTTAAGGTCTTGTTCTGAGCTGTATTGACAGCTGTGCACTGCGAGGTTCCCTTACAGCAGATTGGGACTATGGAAGAATGTGAAGATGGGGAGAAGATTTTTGGGCGTCCGGCTCTGCACTGTTTGGAATAAATCATTCTGCCTGCATCTTTTTCCAGGCGGAGCAGCTCGCTTTCAGTCTGGCCTTGGTCATCTCATTTTGCATTCTCTTCTTAGTCATCCTTCAGTCCCAGAGTTTTCTCCTCCCTTGTGTCGTCCCCTCGTTTGTCATGTCCTGTGTCACGGGTGCCTGCACGTATTTGGGCCAGAGCTGCTCTGCCCTGCTGCGTAGTCTGGGCATAGGTGGGATGGGACCAGTCCTGGGGACTTGCAGTTTGTAGTGTGGGGTGTAGTTGGATGCATATGATAGCTGCAGATTGAGCCAAGATGTCTGGAAGTGTTAAGTTCTCCTGCAGGGCTCTGACTTTTGTCCTTCCTTTCTTTCAGATGCAGATGGATTCAAGTTGAGGCAGAGGTCCCATCCTGGCTGTGGGGGCTCCCCTGGGAATGTCACTCGCTACTTTCTCTTATTCCTTTTTCTTTTATAACGTGGACAGATAGTTCATCTGCTTTGCAGTTAGAATAGAAATTACTTGAGTGTGAGGGTTATGAGGGTCCTCTCAGGACCCTCCCAAACCCCCCCAAAATCCCCTTAAATCACCCCAAACCCCCTCAGGACCCCCCAAATCCCCCCAAAAACCTCTCAGGATCCCCCAAATCTCCCCCAAACCCTCTCAGGACCTCCCCTAAAATCCCCCTAATCCCCCCCACAAACCCTCCCAAAATCCCCCCTAAAATCGCCCAAAAAAAACCAACCCCGCACACCCCACAAAAAACCCCCACCAAAAATCACAAAAAAAACCAAAACCAAAAAAAGCAACACGAAACAACAATAAAAAGAGAAAAAAGGAGAAAAAAATTCTCAAAAAAAGATTTTTTACTCCATAATTTCAGATATTACCCCAATAAATCCCCATACTTTTCCCCATAATTCCCCTTATTTCCCCCATAATTTGAATTTTTCCCCCATAAATTCTCTATTTTTTCCCCAACCCCAGATATTTTTCCCCAATAATCCCCCATATTTTCCCCCATCAATCTCCAATATTTTCCCCCCATAATCCCAGATATTTTCCCCATAAATCCCCCTTATTTTCATCATAATTTGGATTTTTTCCCCATAAATCCTTTATTTTGTTCCCCATAAATCCCCCTTATTTTCCCCATAATTTGAATTTTTCCCCCATAAATCCGCTGTATTTTCCCCCCAACCCCGGTTATTTCCCCTAATAATTCCCCATATTTTCCCCAATAATTCCCTGTATTTCCCCAATAAATCCCCATATTTCCCCCCATAAATCCCCTATTTTTTCCCCATAATATTCCAGGGTGGGGGCTCTGGGGCGGGGGTTTGGGATATTCCAGGGTGAGGCTCTGGGGGGGTTTGGGATATTCCAGCTTGGGGGCTCGGGGGTTTTGGCAGATTCCAGGGTGGGGCTCTGGGGGGGTTTGGAATATTCCACGGTGGGGGCTCGGGGGGCGTTTGGGATATTCCAGGATGGGGGCTCTGGGGGGGTTTGGGATATTCCAGGGTGGGGCTCTGGGAGGGGTTTGGGATATTCCACGGTGGGGGGCTCGGGTCTCAGGTGCGGGCTCAGGTGGGATGTCCATCCCGCTCAGGTCTCGGTGGTTTCTTCCGGTGGTTTCTTCCGACCGCTCTATCCATCCCGCCCCTCTCGGTGGTTTGTCGTGGCCGCTCTATCCATCCCGCCCCAAAATTCAGCCAAAAACCCCAAATTAAGCCCCAAAATAATCTCAAATTGAGGGGAAAAAATTCCCAAAATTCAGCCCCAAAAAAATCCCAAATCCAGCCCAAAGAAAATTCCAAAATTCAGCCCAAAAAAATCTGAAATTCAGCCCAGAAAAGCAAGGGACCCCCAGGAGACCTGGCAAACAAAGGACCCTGCTTAGCTTCAGAACCCAGCCCGGCACCCAGTGTGGACCCAGCGCCTTCCAGTATGAACGAGTATAAACCAGTATGGGCCCAGTAGAGGCCCCAGCGCTCCCCAGCATAAACCAGTATCACACACTGTTCCAGGTTACCCATCCAGGCTGTGACCAGGGCTGATCCTGCTTAGCTTCAGAACCCAGCCCGGCACCCAGTGTGGACCCTGCCCTGTCCCCGTCAGTCACCCTGGGGCCCGCCCCCAGCCCCGCCCCTGACCCGCGCCCCAGCCCCGGCTCCCCCACCCCTAAGTGCGGTTTTTTGCATAATTTTGGGGCTTTCTGGTTTTTGGGGGGTTTTTTGTTTTTTTTAGGAGGTCTTATATGGGATTTTTATGTTTTTAAACATATTTTTAAAGGGGTTTTTGGGGAGTAATTTTGGAGTTTTTAAAGCGGCTTTGCGATTTTTTGGGGAATTTCTGGGGATTTTTGGGGATTTATCGGGAATTTTCGGGATTTTTTTTTGATTTTTTTTGGATTTTTTTGGGATTTTTGGGAATTTTTTTTTTTTTTTTTTTTCGTATTTAAAGGAGATTTAAGAGGGATTTGGGGGATTCAAAGGAGATTTTGGGGATTTTTGAGGTTCTTGGGGGATTTAAGGGAGGATTTGGGGATTTTGGGGGATTTATGGGTGACTTTCAGTCTCAAAATTTCCACGTTCTGCCAAAAATTTGGAAATTCAGCCCGCAAAACCTTAATCCAGCCAAAACATGTCA